>PISX010009470.1:0-75596 GCA_004024625.1 Mellivora capensis
AACAGTTCCAATTCCCACAATTTCACCCTATGATCTTTTCTCTTTTTGAGTGCTTTTTATCGGTCTTCAAGTTAATGCTGGTCCCCAGTCTTAGGGGACTCTCGTATTGGGGTATTACTTCCCAATGCGTCTCCTCTGGTGGCTCCCTCCCCCTTTTGTTTATCTTCCGATACCAGTCCGGTGTTCCCGCTTGGCTTTATCTGCCCACTGGCGTCTTCTGCCCCCGTAGAGATCCTGACGAGTAGAATTTTGATCTCAGGCTGATTTCATGAGTGATTGGAGTTCCTTGGTAGGTAATCAGCTCACTTTAGGGGACAGGTTGAACCAGAGCATCCTCCTAGTTCCCCGCCATCTTGTCTCCCCCTTAACTAATCATTTTAATTACAGTTATTTTTACTACTTTTGTCATTTAATCTTCATACTAGATTTATGTTAATCCACTATCTTTACTATATATTTATCTCTCCAGTAAGATTTATCCTTTTGTGTGTGTTCTTTTTACTAATTAGCATCCTTTATCTTCAGTTTATAAAAATGCTTTAACATTTCTTGTAAAGCCTGTTTAGTGGTGATGAACTTTTTAAGCTTTTGCTTGTCTGGAAATTCTATTTCTCTCCTTCAATTCTGAGTGATGATTTTCCCAGTTAGAGTGTTCTTGGTTGGATTTTTTTTTTCTTTCAGTATTTTGAATGTATCATGTCACTCCTTTTTGGTCTGCAAATTTTCTGCTGAAAAATCCGATGATTGTCTTTTGAGGGTTTTTTGTTTTGTTTTGTTTTGTTTTTGTTTTTCTCTTGCTGCTTTTTAAGATTCTCTCCTTGTCTTTAATTTTGACCTTTTAATTATAATGTGTCTTGGTGTAGGTCTCTTTGCTGGTTTCTTTTCCAGGAGCTCATAATCTCTTTCTCCCTCTGGTGTCTGTCTTTAGTTCTGCAGGTTCTCTAGTATTAAAATAAGTCAAGGAGCTCTCTTTTCTTCCCTTCAACATTCCCCGGACATCCAAAGCATGCCAGATCTTCACCAGTGCTCAGAGTCAGACAAGGTGGGAACCAGTCCCTCTGGCAACCCTCTAAAAAGCTAGAATGTTGGACATACACTCCACTTTCCTCCTGCCCACACTGCAACTCCTCACTCCCACATGGAGAAGCCATTAAGTGTGCATTTATTTCTAATTGTACTGAGCTGTACCAGCTTGGGGAAAGTGTTACATGGGAGAAACGAAATGCTTTTTATAACCCATTTCAATGTGGTCATTCGTGGCTTTGAACATACCTAGGGTGCTGCCACTTTTTAACTGGTTTCTGGAGTTTATGAAGGCTTTTGGACTGTATATTGTTATGTCAGGGCATCTGTGGTGGTACAAAGTCAGGGGCTTCCTATTTTGTCATCTTGTTGTACAGACAAGATCTTAAATGAAATAATGCTGTGACAGAGAAAAGGGGAAGATAGCTGGAAGTTGTGAAGACCAGAGAAAAACATTTTTAGTGTTTCAGGTACTAGAACATATTGCATGCTGATGATAATAAACCAGTTAAGATGGAGAGGCTGATAATTCTGTACACTAGAGCAATGATTTTCAAACCTTTGTGTGTATTAGGAATGTACTGCAAGCTTGTGAAAGTGTACATTATTGCGCTCCATCCTAGAATTCTGATTCAGTAGGTCTGGGATGGGGTCCTAGAATTTGCATTTCTAATAGGTTCCAAGTTAATGATAATGTAACTGGTCTAGTGACCACACTCTGGGGGCTAGTACTCTAGAGAAAGGAGGGGAATGGTGTCATTGAGAAGAAAAGAGGAGCTTGGATTCAGAAAATGTGGATCAGTCTCTCTTGGCTTTGCTATTTTAGGGTCACTGAGTGTTAATACTGGTCAATGTTGCTCAACCAGTGTTAGTCAGTCAACCAACTTAAGTAGTATGTAGTATGTTTTGTGGCATGATTACAGAAACTGTAGGACTGATAGAGTACTCATTTTAAACATTTTCCTCCATTGTCTATATAACTGTATCTGTTCTTACCAGATCTCCTCCCATGCAAATACAGAACATGGGGTCATTTATATATTTCTCACAGCTCAGTTCACCCTCAGGCATCTGAAATTCCTCTTCCTTTGCTCAGGATTCTCACCTCTCTCACAACTTTTTCAGATGCCTGTAAAGTTCTAATCTTCTCCTCAGGTAGCAATTTAGAGCAGGTGCGGTGATTTCTCTGACAGAATCGGTGAGACTTGAGAGGAACTCCAGGGACATGGACCTCATCAGCTTGTCAACAGAGATTCCAGCATCGGCTATGTTCTAATTTTTGTAGCAATTCACACATCAGGGAAACCAGGCCCCTGGTAAGCTCAATGAAGTGCTAAAAGTTTCAGAAATATGGTTACAGCCCAAGGGTTTTGACAGAATCTGAATATTGGCTTCTCAACCCACCATAGGACGATTATATTAGACACACAGACACAGACACACACACACACACACACACACACACACACTAAACACAGTAAACCTATGATGTGCAAAGAAAAATGTCAAAATTTTCACACTTTAAAACTTATCTCATCAGGGAAAACTTTTTTTTTCTTTTTTAGAAGAAAAATCAGCAACTTTTGGTTAAAAAAAAATAATCTCTCTCAGTGCAAGCTGCATCTGTTCAGGCATCTGTCTTCTCCTGTCAGATCTGCTTGAGTTGAAATTCCCAATGTGTTAAAGTCCAATTCAAGTTTTTTCAGAGTCTGAGAGTATGGAATGTACTGATCACCCAACCACAGTGAACTGAAGTGGAAATGAAAGGAAATCCATTTGAAGACATTTTTCCCTACCTCTCCCCCAGTGTTTGATGTGAAGAAGGGAGCTCAACTTCTAGTGTGGTGATAATGGAATTTCTTTTCAGATTCTGTATCATATAATCCAACTGTGTCTTAAACCTTCCTACTTTTTTTATGCCCTCTGATGTAGGCCCCACACAGGGGAAGCCTGCATTGGAAAGAGAAAAGCAAAGCAAAATGTTTTACATCAAAATAAAAACAAACAGAAGGATATGGAATGGAGGTGGGTGGGGAGTAAAAACTATAAAGCCTTTTTTATAGTACATCCCATTACTTTAACTCTCTTCTAGGAAATCTAAAGCAAAACTTTCTTTGAAAAAAAGTGGTGTAAATAATCACTATTGGACAAAATATGAAATAGAATTAATATGTGTTTGACTTTAGGTTGTAAGATATCTATCTTCAAATTATAAAACATTTACATTATAAGCTAATTGTAATATTAATATTATATTTTATAGCAATCATAAGTCAATTATATACCAGTTCTAAAATATATTTTAAGTATATACAATAATATAAATAAAATAGAAGAAATACTTAAAATCAATCTTAATGTTAAGGTTGAGTCCTAAGAAATGATCCTGAATTTATTATTTGAGACATTTTAAGAAAAGATTTATTTATTTATTTGAAGGGCCAGAGGGAGAGAACTTTCAGACAGACTTCCCACTGAGTGTGCAGCCCGATGCAGGGCTGAATTCCATGACGCATGAGATCATGACTTGAGTGGAAACCAAGAGTCGGTCACTTAACCAACTGAGCCATCCAGGTGCCCTAAGGCAGTTTTTTAATCTCTTCCTTTTTCCCAGTTTATACTCTTGGCATGATAAGATAGACTATGGAGAAAAATAAATACTTTTAAGGGATAACTTGGAAGACTAGTTTCAGTCCTTTTCCTAAATATTATCATTAGTCAACAATTCTAAGGTTAAAATTAGCAGGGAAATGAAGTGGATAAATTTAGAACAAATGAACTTGAAATTTCTTTGAAAAATTTGAAACTCAAGAAAAACCAGGTATTCGTCATTGACCATCTCCTACCTATAGAGCTCTGTGCAAGGCTTTGAGATTTAAAAAACTGTCATCTCCCAATCTGCCCTCCCAAGGAGCTTGCTGTCTAGTTCACCGGTACAAAGGATGCCAACTGAATCCATGAGTGATGAATGATAAAACCAGTCAGTGGAAAGTAAGGGCCCTATCAACCAGAGTAGTCAAAAAATAGCTTTGAAGGTGTCAAAGTATGGTTTAAATGGATTGAGAGAAAGCAATTAGAGGTGACAATTCAGGTGGATAAGAGAAAAGGCAGAAACTAATTTGGAAGATGTTAGAAATTAGATATGGCATGTATTGGCGAAAATCAAAACTGATATTTTGCTAGAGACCAGAATCCAACTCTTAGAACCATAAGGAAATGGCTGTGCTCTCTTCTAGGATTTTTATGTTTCCCATTCTCATATTTAGGTCATTAATCCACTTTGAGTTTGTTTTTGTGTATGGTATAGAAAAGTGGTCCAGTTTAATTCTTTTGCATGTGGCTGTCCAGTTTCCCCAGCATCATTTGCTGAAGACCCAAAGGATACAAGAACACTAATTCAAAAGGATATATGCATCCCTATCTTTATTGCAGCATTATTAACAAGAGTCAAACTATGCTATGGAAGCAGTCCAAGTGTCTGTGGATAGATGAATGGACATATATGTGTCTATATACACACACATACATATATATTATATAATATATTATAGTATATATTATTATACATTATCATATTACATCATTATATATCATTATATTTTATATAATTATATGATTGTATATTTTATATTATAGTATTATAATTATATAAAATTATATATTATAAAACAATTATATTATTATGTTATATATAATACTATAATATATCTATCTCACATTTTTCCTATACATATATATGTATGTATAGATATATTTAGATATATTAGTCATGAAAAAGAATGACATCTTGCCATTTGCAACAACATGGGTGGAGTTAGAGAGTATAATGCTTAGTGAAATAAAGCAGTCCAACATAAATGCCATATCATTTCACTTATGCGAGAAATTTAAGAAGCAAAAAAAAAGAGACAAAACAAATGACCAAAGGGGAAAAAAGAGACAAACCAAGAGACTCTTAACTACAGAGAATAAGATAAATGGTTACCAGAGGGGAGGTGAGTAAGGGAGGGGAGGAGTGAAGTAGGCGAAGGGGATTAAGAGTACAGTTATCATGATGAGCACTGAGCAATGTATAGAATTGTTGAGTCACTATATTGTACACCTGAAATTAATATAACACTGCATGTTAACTACACTGGAATTAAAAACAACAACAACAACAACAAAACTATAAGGAAATGGAGGTACAAAAGGGTGAGTGACCTGTACAATACCTAATTTGTTTCAGAACTAAAGTAGCCCAACTTCTATGATCAACTTTACATTTCAAGAGTTTCCCTACTTTTAAATTCTAATTTATTTTTGTAATGGCATTTTTGAATGCTTTGCAACAGGAATGGCAGATAGAGTTAATCTGAGCTATTCATTATATTTGATTGGCAATAGCAAGTGCCTGCTTAGATCACTTGGTAAAAAGGATTCAGAAGCATGTGAGGCTCAGCTAGGCTGGCATGAGGTCTGCATTTGATTATCAATGTCTGCCATGAACAAGGAAGGGAGGAAGCTGTGACACACGTGCCTCGCAATTTCTGTCTTGGCTGTGGGATCCTGGGTAAGACACGGTTGGCACAGTGAGAATTGTGGCTACTGAAGTTAGTTCTGAGATACAAGAGAAAATAATTCAGTATTTTCTGAATTGTGCCAGAATAAGAGATAGCATGGGGGAGCAAGTTCTGGGCAGATAGCCACTTCCTGTTTTCTTACCCAAGTCTGGAGGGAAAAAGGATGGTATTACTAATAATGTATTTATAAATCTTGGGAGTTTACAAGACATATTTAGATTCACTATTTCATTTGATCCTCACGAAGGGGCCAGTTATTGATACTAGTATGCCCATATTACACATAAGGTCATTGAGGTTTAGAGAAGGAACACTGGGTAGTACAGCTATAAAGAGGTGAAAAAAATAGAATGACTTCTTGAGGTTCCGACCTGCTTATTCATGTTGATTTCCTGTTTATTCATTATAGTATAGGTAGCATGTGTTGTGGAACTTGATTTCTCATCTTCAAATTCTGCTCCCTGATAACAGACCTGTGGTCTTAGGCAAGCTGTGTAATCCTTCCATTTCATTGTTTCCTCATCTGTACAGTGGAGATGACAGTAGTGCTGATCACAGGAAGCTGTGAGGGTCCCATTGGTCAGTAGCCTGATATACAAGTGACCGCAACAGATGAGTTAGCCTTTATTGTTTCCTCATTCATTTCTTGTGTTGGTAGTGATCTGTTTTGCTCTTCTGCAGATAAGTTTTCCTTCATTTAAACACATTTTTCTGATTATCAAGGAAATACAGATGTACTGGGGAAAACCAGCAAGATGTGGAAAACTGCTGAAAAAAGATTTTAAAATACTCTCCAGGGGTGCCTGGGTGGCTCAGTGGGTTAAAGCCTCTGCCTTCGGCTCAGGTCATGATCCCAGTGTCATGGGATCGAGCCCCGCATGGGGCTCTCTGCTCAGCGGGGAGCCTGCTTCCCTACATCTCTCCCTGCCTGCCTCTCTGCCTGCTTGTGATCTCTGTCTGTCAAATAAATAAATAAAATCTTAAAAAATAAATAAATAAAAAAATAAAATACTCTCCAGTTTATAACATATACGTTTCTACCTGAATAGGTGGGCTCACATTCAAGTGCGCTGTAGACTGGGAATTAGTCATGGTAATGAGGGAGAATATTTTCAAACAGAATATATGAGGCATGAACCCAGAGGGTGAGGTTGAAAATGCCAGATCTCAGTTGATTCCTGTGAAATTGCCTTTTCTTAGATCTAAAAGCCAAGAGAATTGCCATAATTTTATGCATCTAAGACTACTTTTTGATGATGACCCAGTAACACTCCTTTACACGGTACAGCTAATTTAAAATTTAAGCTGATTATAAAGCCAAAAGCTTCCCCCCTTTAACTCCGGAGTATTTTGCAGAGATCCTGGAGGATTTCTCTGATGCTAACTTGGTTATCCCATCCCACTCGTATACTCAATTTGGCTGAACCTGGAGTTTAATTTACTCATCACGTAAAATGTGAAGCCTGTTAAATTATTGAGCATTCATATTCAAAAGCCTTGCCTGTTACCATTTTAACTGGTTCACATGTGTTTTGCAGTCCAATGTTAGATATGAGGAAACAGCTACTTCTTCTGCTTATCATTGAATCTAAGACATCGATCGTAAGATTCACCACTTTTTTATAGGCCATTAAGAAAATGCTGCCAAATAATTTTAAGAGACTGTCAATTTTTAGATGCATCCCAATTTCAGAGAGGTTAAAATATGAAAAACGAGCATCTTAGAACTAATGAAATGTGTACTGTATTTTACACCTTATGAAGAAATTCTTTGGGTACATTTGATCCTTTGAAGCTTGTATAAATTTTTCCTCATTTTTACACCCTGTGGACAGTCTTCATTTATGAATTATTTTATTTAGAATGGGCCCCTGGCTATGAGGGCACATAAAGAACCTTCATCATTATGAATTCATAACTGAGAATCACTGGGAATGATCTCCTGGCACAAGAACTAAACACACCCAGCAGCTAAGAATAGAATTATGTTCTTCACTCCCTTTTGTGATTCTCAGTCATTGGGTGTCACAGGGAGATAACAAGTTGCAAGATCCACCCCTCCAGCCCCCAGCACACACATAAAATGGACAAAAAATAAGCCTTGTTGAATGTATCTAGAGGGGTAAGCTATTGGAAGTAATTTCTCTCTTGTCTATGCTGCCAGGGAAAAGAAGATATGAACTGAACTCCCCCTCCCTACTTTACATGGCTGTGATGGTTTGTTTTAGGTGTGTATCTGACCTCGGCTAAGGGATGCCCGCGTAGCAGGTAAATAAGATTTTTGGGTGTGTTTGTGAGAGTGTTTTCAGAAAATCCAATCCTTCATGATAAATCTCTTTCTATTGATCTCTAGAAACTCTATTGGCTCTGTTTCTCTGGAGAATGTTGACTAAAAAATCACTCAAGAGTAGAGAAGATATTGCACTGGAGTATAGCATCTTTGGGTAGAGGGAGACACGATAAAGAAAACCTCCACCTGGGCCTCGGTTGGGAAGATTAGCCTTATCCTGGAGTTAAGTTGATGTTCCTGGGAGTAAGAGGGTTGCATGTTGAGAGGCTGTGGTGTGTCACAATAAATAGGCCCAACTGTTTATATCTGTGTCCATACCCTTTGCAATAAGACTCTGCATCTAGTTTCTGCCTCTTGAATCTGGCCTGGTTCTGTGACTTGCTTTGACTAATAGAATGTGAAGGAAGGAACAGTGAACTTATATTGAGCCTAGACCTCGAGAGGCTTTACACACTGCTACTTGTCCTATGGGTGTCTCTGTTGTGGTCCTGAGATAAATTTGGGATAGCCTGTTGGAGAATGAGAGAACATATTCCATGTGGAGGAGATGTGAATCATTTCAGTTGTCCCAGCTCAGACCCCAGGGATGAGACAGGGTATACCCAGAATTAACAAGCCTCCTACCTGACCTGCAGCTGACTTCAGATATGTGAGAGAACACAGCAAGACCAGAAGATCTCCCCAGCTTAGTTCAGTTCTGCTTGCTAACCTGTAGACCCTACACTAATAATTGGTTATTGTTTTAAAACACTTGAATTGTCCTTATGACTCATTATATTGCAGTAGCAGGACTGAGGAGAGGGGAAACCTGAGGAAGAGAAGATAGGGAATAACTCTCAAAGCCTATAGATGGCGTAGGCCTGGGAGTCCCTGGCACACTCCTGCCTGCTGGGTTCTGATGGGATGAAGGGAGCACAGCTGGAGGCTGTTCCCCAAAAACCCATCCTTAGAAAAAGCAAAGAGGGACCCTTGCAGCTGATTAGATGAGCAAGATGATAGGTGCAAATACTGGGCACCCACAGTCTTCTTCATAGATCTACTCTTGAGCTGCTGGAGATGTTCTTCCCAGACATACTGGGAGGCAGATGTGCCTGGGAGGCTGTGTCCCTGGGGGTTACCAGTAGCCAATGACTGGTGAGTATGAAAGCCCAGCTCCCTTTTTGAAGGAGGGATAATCTCAGAGGGGTCATTCACAGTGGCAGCTCCCCCAGAGACCAAGCAGTGGTTGAAACCTCACCCAAAATCTCCCCCTACTGTGGTCTTGTCCCCTTCTCTGTCCTATTTTCCCATTTCTTACCAGTTTCTCCCAGACCAGGTCCTTAATAAACAACTTTGTGTCAGGATCTGCTTTCAGAGAACTCAACCTGAGATAGATGATTTGGGGGAGAACAAGAGAAATTGGTATATGAATTACTCTACGCATGTGGCCTTATATCCTGCGCCTCTGATTACTCCATTAGCCACAAATAATAAAATTGTACTTATTCTCCAAAGCACATATTACCTGGGAAGAAGAGTTGATGGGTAAACAACTCTTGGTGCAGTTGGAAAACAGTTTCTGCTCCCTTTCTAAGCTCATTCAATACATATTTAAAACATAGCATTTATCTCTCACTTTTTTTTTCAATTCCCAATCCTTACTATTTTTAAGCTGTTCCTTGCTTTAGACTTTATTTAATTTTTATGTTAAGAACTGTGGGAAGTTCTGTAGGAAGATACCAAATTTATGATGTAAAGATTGCCAATATTAATGATAATATTAAAGCTAAAAACATTATTAAACTCATACAGCCTTGGGTCACAATATTCAGAGCAGTAGCAATGAACATGAAAATTAGACTGCAAAAGGAGGAAATTACATTATTTTTTGGGAGCAGAGAGGAGCTGCCACCTAGGAAGATGAGATTGAGGCCGATTTCTGCTAGAACAGTCCCAATTAACTCTCGCCATTTAAATACATCCAGCGAACTCTTAAGAACATTACACTATAAATAAGATGTTTAAATTAGAGCTCATGAAAAGTGAGAAGATAATGGATTCGAGAAACAGATTTAATCACAGCCTCTATGCCTCCTCCACATCTCCTCCAGTATTTCGTATGTCAAAGATATGAAGGGGAAAAAAACAGAGTTAAGGTCAAGATTTTATTTCAGATGAAAAAACCCCTAGCTCCTGTAAATGTTAATTCAAACCAAGATAAGGTTCGGTGTTTATATGGTGCCACTGTCAAAAATTCCCATTATCTTATACTATTATTCTTATGTTAGACACAATGCTCGGTTTACAGCCTTATTTGGTGCAGGTTTGTTTTTGAGCTGATATAAATTTCCTATCTCTCTGCTTCCCTCCCTACTGAAGAGATGAGGATAAACTTTGTTTTCTTCTTGGAAACCTAAGGAATTAATTAAGCAAATACCTCTAGTATTATTCTTCGAGGTGGTAGATAAGGAATTCAGGTGACTATGGATCTCAATAGAGTGAAGTCAGCCAGATTGAGTGTAAGCATCATTGCATCTGTTACAGTACTTTCTGTTTAATTAGAAAACAAATGTATTCCTCAGCTCTTGTCTTCTAGTCAGGAGCATGTGAAATTCTGGAGTAGAGAGTATTTTAAGACTTATCCCTCTCCTAAGTGAGCTTATAGTTTAGTGAATAACAATGAAAAGATACCACAGTGGATTCTGGGATAATGTGAATAACAAAAACCATAATGGGATGGATTACTAAGATATATGTTCTGTGCCCACTGTGATCGGTAGTAGTGGCCTGGAGTGTTGGGTTAAGTAGGATTCAGAGGTGGTATCTGGTCTCTCAGCTTGAGTTACCCTTTTGACTTGCAGTGTGTGCTGTGGACAGGAGAAAGTGGTGGCTGGTGTGCAAAATGGGCTGGAAATGACACTTCATCTGGGCCTTGAAGGACGTGTTGGCTTTAGGTGAAAAAAGAACATTCCAAGTGAAGAGAGAAGCAAGGATGAAAAATGAACTTACCTGTGTGCAGCTCAGTAAAAGGACCAGTTTGAGCAGAGAGTGAGAAAGTGAGTGAGCGAGAGGACGGGTTTTAAAGAGACATTAGTTGATAGAGGGTCTTGAAAACAAGAAGGAAGAGTCTAGATTTGATGTGGTGGGAACTAAAGAGTCCTTGAAAGTTTTACAAATGGGAAGAGACGTAACCAAAACGTGGCTTAGGGAGGGTGTATTTGATGATAGTGTGAAGAAGACAGAAATGGAATAGATTTGGAAGTAGAAAGGAGCAGCTTGGAAAAATAACCAGCCAGAGGCAGCAAAAGATGGGTCTGAGAGATTTTGAGGGCTACATGAGAAGATCTGGTGGCTTCCTGTTTGTAGAGAATGGAGGAACCGGCTCTTAATAGATATTAAAGTAGCTTACATCTAGTGGCAGAGTCAAGTATAAGAACAATCCTCCAAATCACAGATTTTTTCTTTTTCTTTTGGCAGTACTCCTATTCAAGGCTTCATATTCCGAAAGAAGAGAAACCCATGCATTTACCTTTGGATGCGTGATAGTACAGCAGCTCTCAGATCATGTTCTCTGGACCAGCAGCCAAGGTAACACCTGGCAGTTTGTGAGGAATGCAGATTCCCTGGCCCCTCCCCAAACCTGTGAATCAGACCCCGGGGGTGGAGCCTTGTCATCTGTTTTAAGGACCTCCTTCAGGTGAGTCTGATGCATGCTTGGGTTTGGGAACCACTGCTGTAGCAAAGTTCTTCTAAAATTCTAATGTGTGTCAGAATCACCTGGAGGGCTTGTTGAGGGCCAACTCATGGGCCCCAGGGCAGAGGTACTGAGTCAGCTGGTCTGCTGAGCAAGCCCCCAGGTGCTGCTGGTGCTGCTGGTCTGGGCTCCGGACTTGGAGGGGTAAGGCTGGCAAGACGCCTGAAGCCTCTTAATGGTGACCTGGATTTGCTGAATGCCTTTCTTTTTCTGCAAAACAGTGAACTTGTCTCTCTTGTCTAAGAGGTTCACGCATTAAATCTCAGCCATTTGGTGGTGATGGTGGGGGATGGGAAGAAGGAAAAAAAGACTCTATAACTCATGTTAGGTAGATGTAGACTTGTGATCCTTTAGAAATGAGTATTTGTGAGTAATTCAAGAAAAGGACTTCTATGAAAGCAGGGGAAGCAACAGTTGAGATCAGAAAGGAACATTTATGTTCTCAGGATCTCAGTTTTCTTTCTCAGCTGTGTGTTGGAGGAGGAAGCCAGGACCGAGGAGGGTGGGAGATCTCTGTCAAGGATTAATGTGGAGAGATGTGGAGCTCCCCAGGGTGCCTTCTTCCTTGTGGCCTGCAAATACATAAGGAAGGATACAGGTATTGGTGTGTCCTGGGTCTAGTGAAGGTGATTTTGCTTTTAACTCAGTTATTTCTTAAATGGCCATGTGAACAATGTGGGAACATGCTAATTTGATAGGTAAGGAATCAGTCTTAGAAAAAATTTGCGACTTGCCCAAATTTAGGAAGCTAGAAGGAGAACACAGTGAGGACTCCAGCTACTTCTGCAGGACCCAGGACACTTATTCCTTCTAAAATAACACTCTAGGGATGCCTGGGTGGCTCAGTGGGTTAAGCCACTGCCTTTGGCTCAGGTCATGATCCCAGGGTCCTGGGATCGAGTCCAGAATCAGGCTCCTTGCTCAGCAGGGAGCCTGCCTCTCTCTTTGCCTCTGCCTGCCTCTCTGCCTGCTTGTGTGTTTTCTCTCTCTCTTTCTGACAAATAAATAAATAAATAAATAAATAAAACCTTTTAAAAAATAAAATAAAACAACACTCTAAACTGCAAATGAAGGTCTGTCCAAGCCCACCTGAACCCTTCTTCACCTACTATGCTACTAAGAATATTACTCTTTGCCTTGGACTCAAAAATAGTAACCCAGGGATCACAGTGAATTCCTTCTTGTTGGAGAGCCTTCTGATTCTAGCTCCTACAGGGGACAAGAAGCACAATGGAAATACCAAGGTTGCAATAGCAAAGGTAAAAAATTAAGGCTCACTGCAGACTCAGTATCCTCAGCTGTAAAATAAGAACGATAACATCTCACAGGATATGTTTGGGACATAAGAAAAATGTATTAAACAATGGGTATTTTTTATTATTGAGGTATAATTGACATAACACATATTAGCTTCAGGTGTACAAAGGATTCAACATTTGTATACATCTTGAAATGATCACCACAAGAAGTCTAGTTAACATGCACACATAATTGCAAAAGTTTTTTTTTCTTATGATGAGAAATTTTAACATCTTTTAGCAATTGTCAGATATGCAATATAGTATTGCTAATTATGGTTGCCATGCTGTACATTATGTCCCCATGACTTCTTTATTTGTCTGGAAGTTTGTGGCTTTTGACCACTTTCACCCATTTTGCCCATCCTTACCCCCCACCTCTGGCAACTACCAATCTGTTCTCTGTGTCTGTGAGCTTGGTTACTTGGTGTTTTGTTTTAGATTTCACATATAAATGAGATCATACTGTATTTGTCTTTCTCTACCCGACTTACTTCACTTAGGATAATGCCCTCAAGGTTCATCCATGTCCTCACAAATGGCAAGATTAACGGTGGGTATTATTGTTCTTATGTTTATCTGTTATGGTAATGGGTTGTTTAGTTGAAAGATCTAGGCAGACTGTAACTTGATATATAAACAAAGAAATACTATATAGAATTAGGGAAAAAATTGGTGAAAGTAGGAGATGGAATGATCCCACCCCCCCACACTAAGGATAGGTCCACCTCCTCGTCCCTGGAGTGTGTGAATGTTTCCTTGTTTGGAACAAGGATCTTTGCAGATGTAATTAACATAAGGACCTTGAGATCATCCTGTATTATCTGGATGAACCCCAAATCCAGTGAAAAGTGTCCTTAAAAGAGACACACGGAGGAAAAGACAGACATAGTGGAGAAGGTCATACGAAGTTAGAGGCTGAGATTAGAGTGATGTGGCCACAAGTCAAGGAAGCCAAGGATTCCCAGGAGCCACACAAAGCTGGAAGAGACAAGGAAGGATTCTCCCCTACAGCCTTCAGACGAACTGTGTCTTTGGCAACACTCTGATTCTGAACTTCAGGTCTCCAGAAGTATGCGAGAATAAGTTTCTGTCATCTTAAGCCGCCCAGTTTGTGGATATTTCTTATATCAGCCACAGGAAACCAGTGCAGTGAGTGAAAGGAATTGAGGACATTTTTTTTCCTTCCTGTAGAATTAGGACCTGGGGCCCAGACAACTCTTCAAAGTAGGCAGAATTCAACTTTGGCGTATTTCCATCTCCCTAGGTGTGGTGATAACGTGGATGAGATTTCTTTTCTACTCTCTCCAGACCCACTTTTTTCTATGGCACCTATATTCTAGACATCTGTTAAATGTTTTTCTTCTATATCAATAATCACTTTGCTGTTTCCCAGTCTTTTTAGTAGAAGAAAAGTCCTGCACAGGTGAGTAGTAATATGTGTCACACCTACAGCTCTGCCTTGGTTTTATTCCCTAAAAGCAGAGACTGAGATGGGGATTTTTGGCTAAGTGCTTTATTATCTCAGGGAATAATAAATGATCTCAGGAGAAAGGAGAGGGAGAAGTAGAACAGGGCAGGAGAAGGTAAGCAAAAGATGTGGGTTTATGTGAATTCTAACTTTGGCCTGATTCCACCCAACATAAATGAGACTAAATTTCTTTTTTAATTTATAGACTTTATTTTTTAGAGTAGCTTTAGGTCCACACCAAAACTGAACAGAATGTACAGAGAGTTCCCATGTAATCCCTATCCTCAAACACCTAGAACCTCCCCCACTGTTGGCATATCCTGGATCACGGTGGTACTTTGGTTAACGTCGGTGAACCTACATTGACACATGATTATCACAAAAAGTCCATAGTATACATTACAGTTCACTCTCAGTTTTGTAAATTCTATGGATTTTGACAAATGTACGATGACAGGTATCTACCATTGTTTCATACAGAATAGCTTCACTGCCCTAAAAATCATCTGTGATCTACCTATTCATCTCTCCCTCCTCCTGAAACCTTGGCAACAACAGGTTTTTTTTTTTTTTTTTTTTTTACTATGTCTGCAGTTTTGCCTTTTCCAGAATGCCATATACTTGAAATAATACATTATGTAGTCTTTTAAGATTGGCTTCTTTTACTTAGTAATATGTATTTACATTTCCTCTATGTCTATTAATGGCTTGATGGCTTATTTCTTTTTAGTGCTGGATAATATTCAATTGCCTGGATGTACCACAGTTTGTTTCTCCATCCACTGAATGTCATTTTGGTTGCTTCCAAGCTTGAGCAATTGTGAATAAAGATGCTATAAACATCCATATGCAAGTTTTTGTGTAAACATAAATTTTCAAGCCATTTGGGTAAATATCAAGGAGCGCAACTGCAGGATCACATGGTAAGAGTATGTTTATTTTTGTAAGAAACTGCCAAACTGTCTTCCAAAGTGGCTGTACCATTTTTGTAGTGTCACCAGCAAGGAATGAGGGTTCCTTTTGCTCTACATCCTCACCAGCATTTGGCATTGTCAGTCTTTGGAATTTTCACCATTCTAATAGATGTGTAGTAGTATCTCATTATGGTTTTATTTTATTTTACATTTTAAAAATATTTTATTTATTTATTGGGGGGGGAGGGAGACATGGTATGAGCAGAAGTGGCAGAGGGAGAGGGAGAGAGAGAATCCCAAGCAGACTCCACACTGAGTGTGGAGCCTGACTCGGGGCTTGATCCCAGCACACTGAGATCATGACCTGAGCTGAAACCAAGAGTTGGATGCCTAACTAACTGTGCCACCCAGATGCCTCTCATTATGGTTTTCATTTGCAATCCTTTAATGACATATGATAAACCTCTTTTCATATGCTTGTCATCTGTATATCTTCTTTGGTGAAATGCCTGTCCAAGACTTTTACCCATTTTTTAATCAGGTTGTTTATTTTTTTTAGTGTTGAGTTTTAAGAGTACTTTATATATTTTTCATGGTGCCTGGCTGGCTCAGTCAGAGGAGCATGCCATTCTTGATCTCGGGGTTGTGAGTTCAAGTCCCATTTTGGGCATAGAAATTGCTTAAAAAAATCTTTTAAAAAATAGTACTTCATTTATTTTGGATAACAGTCCTTTATTAGATGTGTCTTTCATAAATATTTTCTCCCAGCCTGCAAGTTTTCATCTCTGTAGCTGGAGACACTAGAGTTTTTTGCACCCAGATTTAAGGTAGCAATGCTGTTATACCTACCCCTCCAGTGGGCCACAGTCAATCACTTCCAACAGCAAAGGGCAATTCTCTGGAGAAGTTCTTCTAAATGAGTCTCTGCATCTGACATCTAGAAGGACTGATGGCATGATGGCTTAAAGTGATGGGTGACATAATCTGGAAAAATGCATTTTAACTCCATGTGAATGGATGGTGAAGGTTAGAACTTCCCAAATACTCCATTTATTTAAATAAAACTCTTAATATGTTAACTTAACACTGGTTAATGGTTCTTCAGGTATTCCAGAAAGATTTGATAGCCAAGTTCTTTCCACTGTCCTTTCTGTTGTGTCCATCCACTTATTCATGTACAAATATTAATTGAGCGCTTATTATTTTCCAGGCACTGTTATTTTCCAAGCCATATGCTTGAGTTTCAGTAATCAGCAAACCTAGGCACATTAGATACTCTCAAAGATCCTGTAGTCTGGGGTGGGGGGGGTAGATAATAACCCTACTGAGTGGTTAATTTTATGCTGAAAGAAGAGTTCCAAAGGACAAATAATCAGTTTGAGGTTAAGCTGTAGAAGATGGAGTTAAGAGGTGCTATTTCTCAGGAATGGACATTTACACTGATATGAAGGGTAAATAGGAATTTTTAAGTGAGGAGATCATGTGATCACATTTGGATTTTGGACTGTAAGAACATTGCCCTGTGATATAGAGACAGTTGGGGAAGAGCAGAGAAGCAGAGGTAATGTGGCATAACATCTAGGTATCAGATGACTCTTGTTGGTCTACAATGGTAGCACTGACCATAAAAAAGAGAGAAAGAATCATTCAAAATTTATAAAAGAGATAAAATCAACAGAACTTGGTGATGAATTAGCTATTGAAATGGGAGGTAGGTACGTGTTCAGAATAATTCCCAGGTTTCTGACTTATTTGACAGGAAGAATGGTGACAAGTTGCCTTGAGATAGAAAACTCAGAGGGAAGACTAGCTTTAAGGTCAGGCCTGGGGGATTAGCCTGGGTCATGGATTTAGCATGAGTCATGTCAACTTTGAGGAGACTCTGAGTGAGATAATTAAGTTAGACCTGGAGATCTTCTAGAGAGATTAAATTTTGTAACACATCTATGTATATATGTTATTTGAAACCAGAGACATGGTTGGAAATGCATAGGGAGATGATAGCAAGGACTATGTTTTCAGAGATGCCAACAGTTAGTGGTCTCCTAATTACAAGGATCCTGCGAATGAGATAGAAATTGAGGGATAAGAGAGTAAGAAGGAAACCCAGGAAAGCCTGATATTGTGGAATTCAAAGTGATCAAGGTATCAAAAAGAAGGGAGTGGGGTGCCTGGGTGGCTCAGTGGGTTAAGCCTCTGCCTTCGGCTTAGGTCATGATCCCAGGGTCCTGGAATCGAGCCCCACATCGGGCTCTCTGCTCAGCGGGGAGCCTGTTTCCCCCCCTCTCTCTGCCTTCCTCTCTGCCCACTTCTGATCTCTGTCAAATAAATAAATAAAATCTTAAAAAAAAAAAAAAAAGAAAAAAGAAGGGAGTGTTTGAATCCAGTGCTGACTCAAAGTCGAATAAGATGGGCCCTGAAATATGTTCAGTGGATGTAGAGACATGGAAGTTAATGATGTGATGGTGAGAGAAGACACTGAATTAAACTGAAGAATAGAGTGAGCGAATAGAAAGAAGTAGATAAAGTCTTTTGAAAGGCTTTAGTGTACCGGAGTTTTATGTACCTCTTGAATTAATAGCAAGTAATTCGGACCACCAGCCTGATGCAAGGTCTCAATTAAGTGTTATCAATGGCTTTAAGTATGAGGTGGTATCTTTGTGCTCAAAAAAAAAAAATCCAATTTAGTTTTGATCATAAGACATGCACTCTTTATAAGAATATAGTAAGAATTCATGAAGAGATGAAGGAAAATATTTACTGAGCCTTTGCATTTCAGACATTATATTTAGTACAAATAACCCTGTGGATTAGGTAATCAGCATATTTATGTTATAAAAGGGATACATATTTGATGTGAATACTTTTAGAAAACCTAGGTAAGGAAATGGAAAAAATAACCACTACCTCCTATACAGATATAAACATATTTTGATGTGTTTCCTTTTGATAATATTCTCAGAGAATTTAAGTAGTTTTCACTGTGCCACTCAACTGTAAGTTGAGAAATCAGAATTTGAGTATTATTCTGTTTGATTTTAAAATTCCTATTTTCTCCTCTAACACTACTGCCTGATGGAGGCATTCAGAAATGTAAGAATGCCTGCTCCACAAATTGCATAAATTAGACATTCCTAAGAGAGGGGAGAATTTTGGATATGGAGTGTTAAATGAATTTCGCGAAGCAACTGGAGTTTGAGCTAGGTCTGAAAGACAAATAGGATTTAGATTGAGGTCAGCAAACTACAGCCCTCAAGACATATCCAGCCCACCACCGATTTCTGTATGGTCCATGAGCTAATAATGGCTTTTACCATCTTAAGTGTAAATGTAAACAAGACTCTTAATCCTTCAGCAAGAATAGTTGTGCTTCTTGGTCCACAAAACCTGAAATATTTACGATCTGGCTTTGTACAGAAAAAGCTTCCTGATCTCCGATTTAGAGGAATATGTGGGGGGTGGGGTCCCAGACAAGGACAACAATATTAGCCTAAGTCTAAAGGAAGAAAAGACAAGGAACATTCCAGGGAAAGGAGTAAACTAACAGGGAACCAGGTGAGGGACCTGTCTACTCTGGTCAGTGTCTAGAATGCCTTCTTTACCAGGCAAAGAATTTGGGTTGAGACATTGCTACGTAAATGTTTGCATAATTATCTCCCTAGCTAGATTTTGAGGTTCTCCTGGGCAGCAATCATATTTTTCTTATCTGCGCACCCTCAAATAGTCTCGCACACGTGGCTGGTCACAGACTACCAGCTTAACAAATGTTAGCTGATAAATAGCCACGGGCAAGTTGGCAGCTAGTTAGGACCAAGCTTTCAATCATTACCAGAGGAGAGTTTTGCTTCCCTTTCCAGGAGAGGATCTATTGTTATCAATAATCATACCCAGGCAGTCATGGCTTTCCCTCAAATACAGCACTCAAAGGGACAACAAAATGCATCCTTCCTTTGCAGCAAATGGTGGGAGGATGGGGGCAAGCAGAATTCTCCAGCAGACTCTGGTGCCTGACACACTGTAGCTGTAATATTGACAAGACAAAAAGTTGGGCAATTTGCATGCACAAGTGTGAGCTTCTAGCCAGATGATGCTATTTTAAGCAAGGTGGCCATGCCCATGTTGGAAAGAAGCATGTTCAGCTGCAATAAATTTTGTTTGGAGCCCAAAGTTAAGCCCAGAGACACAGAGCGGCATAATCAAGGTCATGATTGATGAGATGTCAGCAACTCTGAGACACAGCGTGTGATGCCTCCAGTCACTGAGGGCCTGAGTGTTTGTCATAATGTCACAGCACCTGCTGCAGACTGATACCTGAGATGCAGGGGTGAGCTGGGGTGAGGGATGTGCCTGACAAGGCCATCCCCGCCCCCTGCGCCCTGTGAGTGCTGGGAAGAAGGCTTCGGGCATCTGCCATTGGGAAAGACAAAATGGAGCCCCACAGTGGAACGCAGCTTGAGGTGGGGGAAAGTGGCACATTCCCGATGCAAGGAGAGGCAGAGCAGGTGCACCCAGGAAGGTTGTCGCTGCTCAGGGGCTCTGGCATCCTGCCTCGCTGCGGAGCTACACGCACTATCCTCTTGGCAGCCACACAACCACCACCGTGAAGCATTCTGTCCCCTCGTAGCTCGGCTCTCTGAAGGACTAGGAGGCCTCCAGGAGGCGAAAGAAACTCACACGCGGCATTGTTTTCCAGCAGAGGGG
The DNA here is from genome assembly GCA_004024625.1 of Mellivora capensis. NCBI lineage: Eukaryota > Metazoa > Chordata > Mammalia > Carnivora > Mustelidae > Mellivora > Mellivora capensis. Next base: position 19,993 of record PISX010009470.1, read on the forward strand.
AATGCGTTTTACAGCCAAGCAAAGTCGTTTTTTAAGATCCTTGCCCTAACCTCCAATCCCGCAGTTAAGGATTGACTCGCCAGATAAATCCAGATTGCTCTTCCTCTTGGCATTGGCAAGGCCTGGATTGTTCTATGTCCTCTCTCCTCTGCCAAATTTGCCTCCTCTGAAGCTCTCTGGGAGGGCATTTGTAACTCACAGTTCAGTTCGAGGAAGGGGAAGAAAAAACAAAAGGAAGCCATTTCCCAAAGCAATCATGTTTTAAAAATTATCATTATGTAAATCAAAGTAATATGTCTCTAAATTCATTAGGCATCTTGGAGGGTTAGTCAGCCTGGATGATGGCACAGAAATTGTCAGAGTAGCTCCCTCCTGAAGACTGTGGTTCTTGACCTTTACTTCTGCCCCTGCTCCTCTGCCCAGTACACTTCCTCAGGGAGGGAGCTGCTACCCAGGAAGGGGCTTATCAGAATCACAGAGGAAGAGCTCCCACTGGCAATATGTACCTTCTGGTATGTACCTTTTTGTAATGGCAGGCCCCTTTCAACTCCTCCCAGATCTGCAAGGAATCCCCAAGGGGAGTCCAAACCAGTATCAGATGAGCAATAAAAGAAAGAGAAGCCACCAGAACAAAGTGGCATGTTAAGAGGATTACAGTCATTTCCCAGGTCTGGGACTCCAGCAACGAAACATGGGGAAAGTCAAGACCTCTTCTTTCCGTCCTCACTGGTGTTTGAAATGTGTAAGTATGCAAAGACTTTTGGCTTCATTCAGAGAGCAGTGAGGCTGTAGGTCTTCAAAGGTGTCTGTTTCCTGTCAGCACCTCCCAGGTGCCTGAGGTGGCCAGCTGAGGAAGCTGCAAGGGGCTGTAAGCATCCATGGGGGCTTGTGCCTTAGGAAATCAGGCTGTCAGCGAAGCCTGACCAGGATGGACATTCATCATCCAAATTGGTTTGGTTTCCTTCCAGTACTCTTATTTTATTAAGGTGTAATTTATATACAATACACAGATGTTTAAGTGTATGTATCAAAGAGCTTTGACAAGTGTGTATACCCATGGTACCCACTGCTCATCAAGATTCAGAACAAGGTGCAGATACACTCATCACTTCGACAAATTCCCTCATGCCTGTTTGCTTTAATCTCCCACCCTTCGAAACCACTGATCTACTTTCCCACCATTAGATTAGTTTGCACTTTGTAAGGTGTCAAATAAATGAAATGATACAGGATACAGTCTTCTCGATATGGCTTCTTTTGCTCGGAACAATGTTTTCGATGTTCATCCATGTAGTAGTATGTTATCAGTAGTATTAATAGGATGTTCCTTTGTTGAGCCTCATCCCATTGTAGGACTAAACCATGAATGGTTTCTGTATTCGTTGGTTGATAGACATTTGTGGCCCTTATGAATAAAACTGCAATGAATATTCTTATAAATTTCTTTGGATAGCTATATGCTATCATTTCTCTTGGGTAAATACATAGACGTGAAATTTCTGAGTTGTAGTGTAGGTAAATGAATTTAACATTATTAGGAACTACCAAACAATTTTGCAAAGGAGTAGTACCATTTTTCACTCCCTAGAGAGGTATCTGAGAGTTCCAGTTTATCCACATCCTTCCAATCCTTGATATGACTGTCTTGATTACTCTAGCTACTGTAGCAGGTGAGTAGTATTTCATTGTGGTTAAGCTTTTTCAACATGGTCTTTTTCCTGGGGACCTAGGGCTGAATTCTAAAGAAGTCTTAGTTGGGTGGTGAGAGGCAGGAATTGAAATAGGAGGAAAGTTTCTATTTAGAGTCAGTCTGTATATACAGTCTGTATATTTAAAAAATATTTTATTTATTTATTTGACAGAGAGAGATCACAAGTAGGCAGAGAGGCAGGCAGAGAGAGAGGAGGAAGCAAGCTCCCTGCTGAGCAGAGAGCCCGATGTGGGGCTCGATCCCAGGACCCTGAGATCATGACCTGAGCCGAAGGCAGAGGCTTCAACCCCCTGAGCCACCCAGGTGCCCCCATATATTTCCATTTTTAAAAGAGAATCTCCAGGGGCACCTGGGTGGCTCAGTTGTTAAGTGTCTGCCTTTGGCTCGTGTCGTGATCTCAGGGTCCTGGGATCGAGCCCCTCATCAGGCTCCCTGCTCAGTGGGGAGCCTGCTTCTCCCTCTCCCACTCTCCCTGCTTCTGTTCCCTCTCTTATTGTCTCTCTGTCAAACAAAATCTTTTTAAAAAAAAAACCCCAAAACCAAAACTCCATACAGCAGTCTGAGTTCAAAATTCCTCCCCACAAGTCTGATTTCTATACCAGCTGTTTATAAATATTCACCTTCACATTTTTAATGATGACAATGTATACAGCACAAATAACAGCACTTTAAATTATAAGTATTCATCATGGAGGTTGCCAGTTGTTTTTATGTAGGACACAGAGAACTCTGCCTGGCTCCACATACAGGTCTATGGAAAATGTTTCTGGATCTGTAAGGGGTTAAGAACAGATACCCTAGAGAATAAACGTTCATGGTTTGAGCTCTTTCTCTGCTAGGGGTGTGACTTAAGCTAAGTTATTTTGCTTCTCTAATGGACCATAATATCCTCCTTTGTATACTGCTGGCATAATATACCTACCTCCAGGAGTTATTTTGAGTATTAGATGACATTGTGCATCTAAAACATGAAGGCCAGGGGTGCCTGGGTGGCTTGTGGGCTAAAGCCTCTGCCTTCGGCTCAGGTCATGATCCCAGAGTCCTGGGATCGAGCCCCGAATCGGGCTCTCTGCTCAGCCAAGAGCCTGCTTCCCCTTCTCTTTGTCTCTGCCTGCCTCTCTGCCTGTCAAACAAATAAAAAAAATCTTAAAAAAAAATTAAATTAAACATGAAGGCCATTTTCTGGCACATGGGAATGTATAATAACTTCAAAACAATTAAAACAAACAAACAAAAAAGCAAATTTCCAGAAAAGGTTTCCCCTCTCCCCTCTCTCATGCTCCTTTTCTTGATCCAACACAACCACAAGGCTGGTTTGACCTCTTTAGGGCCATGCAAAATTAACATGTTGGGTCCAAGGGTCAATAGGCAGCTGGTACATGACATCATTTCGGGCTTCTACAGAAACTCTCTCTGAAGGACTAAATCTCTGGAGAACAGGACCTTCATGCAAAATAGTGTAAACCTCTGAAATTGTATTGAAAAATGCATAAAGATTTTATTTTCCCCCCCCAGTATCCATGGCTTGCAACAGAATCTCAGCAGGACCAGGATTCTAGAACCCTCTGGAGCAACTGCAAATGGCCATGGCAGTGTGTGGAACAGGCACTGGGAAAAGAGAAGGTTAGGACTGAGTATCAGCTCTACCACTTACCAACTAATTGTCCCAGAGCAGGTTACTTAATTACTCTAAATTTCCGTTTCCACATCTTTAAAATGAAAATAACAATAGTTTGTATCTTACAGGGTTACTGAGATGAATAAAAGAGTCATGTGATTGGCACCCAGTAAGTGCCAAATAAATGTTAGTTTCCTTCCCCTTCACTGATGTGCCTTCTTAATGACAGAAGTCCTCCCTGAGGCCCTTTTTCTTCCATTCAGTGCTAAGTAGGCTTAGTCTCTTGTTAAATTGCAAATGACTTTGGGAATGGTAATACATCAAGCTTGAGCTTTTTAAAGTCATTCTCATCTTAGTATGAATGCATCACCTTGTCTCATTAAAACAGAATTCTTGTAGCAGGTACCAGTGATGTGGGAAACAAAGGAAGAAGAAAAATTATTAAACTTCCTTACTACCTATACCCATTGACAAGCCCTTGTCAATGCCTTAAAACAGGCAGAGTGACATTCCTCTAGGGACTCAATTGCCTCCCCCTTAACACTTTGCTAGGGGCAAAGGACAATCATAGCCTGACTGGCCCCTATCCCCAACGAGGATCCTGTAAGTTCTACTTTAACAATTCCTTTGGAAACTTTATCTCTAAACCCTCCATGATACATGTTGACAATCATTCCCAAACATATGGCCCAATGATACACATCTAAAGGGTCTCACACAAAGGTTTTATTACTGGTAATGAATAACCTTTTTCCCAACAGTAGCTAGCCCCTCAAGGTCCTGGAAACCTTGCTTCCAAAATTCCTTAGAGACTTATACCATCCCTAACCCCCTCCCAATTTACAAGCATATAATGGACTACTCCTCACAACCTCAGGGCAGCAGCTCTGTGGGTCTGTCCCCATGCTTTAATAAACCACCATTTTGGAACAAAGATGTCTCAAGAATTCTTTTTTGGTCATCAGTTCTGGACCTCACCCCACCGAACCTCACTTATATTCTAAGACTTCATCACCAGCAGACCACAGAAGCGAAAAATAGAAGAAGGTGAATGTACTACCATTTTCCTTTAACTAACAATAGTGTTAAATTAATGGATAAAGTCCAGGACCCTTCTTTTGCATTTCTGTGTCCCTGCATCTCTAAAATCTCCTCCCTGACTATAGCAGCTCAAAGAATTTTTACCTTTAGATATCAGAATTCCCTCATCTTTTAACTTAGGGGTCAGCAAACTGTGGCCCAAGGGCCAAATCCAGCCTCTGGCCATTTTGTAAGTAAGGTTTTATTGGATCATAGACACACATGTTTGTTTATCTATAGTCTATATCTGTTTTTGCATCACAATGCCAGAGCTGAGTAGTTGACCAAGACCAAATCATTTGCAAAGCCTAAAATTCTTACCATGTGGTCCTTTAAGGAAAAATCTCTGACTCCTGATTTAAATCCATAGCTAGTCTCTCCCTGACACTTTGGGGATATGAGAAAAAGCAGGATTCAAATGGTTTGAGACATGGTGGTGAGGGAAGAGGGAGGTTACCATCCCCTACTCGAACTGATCTGGGTCCAAAGTCAATTATTTCATCATGATTGACCAGCTGGGTGCCCTTCTGCTTCTTTAGGACCTTAAAATCCTACCCAAATCACTGCCCTTTATAAAATCAAGAAGAGAAACTAGTTGGATCAAAAAGAACTCCCAAAACAGTGAATTTCTAGAGAATTTATTTCTTCTCATATTTTTAAAATATTCATATTTTGTATAAATCTCCTATGAGTTTGAGAGCTGTAAATCCGGGACTGAACATAAGAAAAAGATAAACACGCCAGCATAGATGATTTGGAAGGAACGAGTGGAATTTAAAGAGTAAAAAATCTGAAGGAATTAAATATATAGTAACTTGAGCCGAAGTTCTATTATACGGTGATACAATGATAATTAAAATCAACTGCCAAGAAGAAAACAAGGTGTGTGTGTTTTTTTAAATGGAAATGAAGTATTGAGAAAGGAGGATAAATGAGTTTAAACTTCAGCAAACATTATGTCAAAGAAATGTTTAGATCTCTTATCAAAAGGATATTTCCTTTTTTCTCCAACGCAGAGACTTTTGATTCAAATCCTTGGGGACTCTGTCTTCAGACTTGTCCAGAGAAAAAGCAACCAACATATTATTGCTGAATATGGAAAAAGATGGGAGTTACAAAAAATAAGCACCATGAGGAGGGAAGGAGGCAAAGCAGAGCTGTGCAGAAGTAAGTCTATGATCGCAAACACAGCTGGCTTGAGGGATGGGAGAGTAGACAGATGATGGGACTCAAAAGAGCCTCCTTCTACAACCACATATAGGACGATACTTACTAAAAGGATGGATGATGTCGGAAAGCCCAGGATATCCAAAGTGACTTTTCCTTAAGACTTTGTCTGTAAGCTCCAAAATTATCTCTAGGCAGTGGCTGAGAAGTTACTACTTCTTTATTTCCTTACTCCAGGGTAGATGGATGGAGGATGAAGCTTGAAGTTGCTGTTCCCCATGAGACAGGAGTAAGAACAGATGCAGAGTTAATTTTGCTAGGGTGAAGCCAGGTTTGTCTTCCTGCTCTAGATGCTATGAGCAAAACCAACTGCACAGAGAGAAAGAGAGGAATCTGATTAATATTATGAAAATGCAAAAGACCTTTGGGATCGCTTGGGTCTGGAGCTAGATGTGGGGATTCTTGTCCAGGTCATTTACTGAGAGGGGAGGCTCTGAAGAGAGATGTGGGCAGGGAAAGTGAAGGCAGCAAGTTATGACACGAGAAGGGGTCAAATAAGGATAGGAATCTAGCTTTAAGTGTAATCTCATAGAGACCTCTGGAATGTGGATTGCACCACAGAGTCATTCCCACCTTGGGAAAAGGGAGAGCTGATTTGTACTGCCCCCTAATTTCATTGGCTGAAATCATTGGCAGCAGGCCATTTCCGGGGGATGGGGGAGTAACTGACTTACCTATTTACCTCGCTTTCTACCTACCTACAGGTGAAATGACTTAAGTTATCCAAGGTCAATTAAAGGGGAGGACTGCCTTGAGTCATTAGTAGCTAGTACTCACAGCAGCTGAGGAATGGGGATAACAGCCCAATAAAGGAGTTTTGGGTGGGGCACCAATAACACCTACCATGTATACTAAGGTTTGACCTTAGTCAAATGGGTAGGTCATCCAGTATTGGGGTAGGATGTCATCCAGTATTGGGGTCGATAGGGTTAGGATGAGGTTGAGAAGGGGTTGACTTGTGGCATGGGATGGAGTCAAGGGAAATCCTCTTCCAACAAACCCAGGCATCTCCCTTTCTCACTTCTCCATGTACATGGAATAAATGCATGACATTTATTAGAAGTTAACTTATTTTTTCAAATGACATAATTGAATATGCATTGAAAAAGCAGCATTAAATACTTTGTCTCTATAGATGTGAAGGTTTTTTCCCTTTTTCTAAAACAGGGAACATTATGTGCCTTCACGTGATTCCTTTAGTTGAAAGAACAGTTAACCCCATTCCTATTTGCTTCTACTCCTTTTTATAAAAGGTCTTTGTTCTCTTTTATACTTAATTATATGATGGAAAATTCTATTCAAAATAAAAACTAATTGCAGCTACATTCATATATTTCATTGGTGCTAAAATGCATGCTTTTCCACATTCTAATATTGCCTAAATCATGATTCATCTTGCTTTTGACAATCCCTGTGTGTCAGATGAAATTTGGTACCTAGCTGCATTGCCTGTACCTGAGAAAACTTGGTCATCACTTTGTATGTATCATGTTGGTACTATGTCCTGTTTAAATTGTCTTCAATAACTTGACCTTGACATATTTTGAAGACAGAAATGCATAATAGAGCTTTGGGGTATAAATTCAATATTAATGAGGCAAATATTTGATGTGAATGGAACGGACAAAATTCTGTATTTTCTTACAGAGTCGAGCCAGCTGTTTTATGGAATTAAAAAAGGAAGACACAAATAAAGTAGCAAAAGATAAAACCTAGATAAAGATACCATAAAGAACATACCTAAAGTAAATGAAGGCTGGTTTATTTAGGTTGCTGCAGCAAAGGAGAATAGATTTAGAGTATGCGTAGGAGCATTATAGTAAGGAGGGTTGGGAGATAGGGCTTCTGAGAGGATTTGAGCTTTGGATGAATCTAAGGAGAAATGAAGGTACTAGGAGCTGCTTCTAAATTAGATGCTGTCAAGAAATTAGGGGAAATTTTGTCTAGAAGGCAGGAAGGCCAAAGTGAGGTTGGAGTTGTCCTTGGTAAAGAAACGGTCAGTCACGTTAGTCAAAAGAGGAGATGTTTAGTCATTGTTGTGGCTATGGATTGGCCTCATCTCTGTCCTGTTGCAGACGTGAGCATGATGTGGCTTATATGGGCACTACTTATCTTTAGCTGGGAACATCCTGTCCTATGTGCCAGTGGGGCCTCTGTAGCAAAGTATGTGAAAAATTCACTGGACTTGAAGTGAAAAGCTTGGTTTAATGGACTTGCATCTTTTGGGTGTGGGAATTTATTTAATTTGTATAACCTTTCTGAACTGACAGTTTCCTAAGTTATAAAATAGGTCTAGTTTTCCATGGCAAATGTTAGAAAGTAGTTTAGTTTCATTCTTTTTTTTTTTTTTAAAGATTTTATTTATTTATTTGAGAGAGAGGCAGTGAGAGAGCATGAGCGAGGAGAAGGTCAGAGGGAGAAGCAGACTCCCCGTGGAGCTTGGAGCCCGATGCGGGACTCGATCCCGGGTCTCCGGGATCATGACCTGAGCCGAAGGCAGTCGTCCAACCAACTGAGCCACCCAGGCGTCCCTAGTTTCATTCTTTTACATGTGAGTGGAATTTTTCCCAGCATGATTTATTGAAGAGACTATCCTTTTCCTGTTGTATATTCTTGCCTCCTTTGTCACAGATTAGTTGACCGCATAATTGTGGGCTTATTTCTGGGCTCTCTATTCTGTTCCACTGATCTGTTGTTCCAGTACCATACTGTTTTGTAGTACATACTACAGCTTTGTAGTATATCTTGAGATCTGGAGTCATAATGCTTCCAGCTTTGTTTTTTCTTTCTCAATGTTTTTTCAGCTATGCTGGGTCTTTGGTAATTCCATATAAACTTAAGTATTATCTGTTCTAGTTTTGTGAAAGATGCTGTTGATATTTTTATAGGGGTTGCACTGACTCTGCAGATTACTTGGCCTCGTGTGGACATTTTAACAATATTAATTCTTACACTCCTTGCATGGGATATCTTTCCATTTGTTTCTGTCATTTTCAATCTCTTTCATCAATGCTTTGTAGTTTTCAGAGTGCAGGTCTTTCACCTCCTTGGTTAAGTTTATTCCTAGGTATTTTATTCTTTTTGGTGTAATTGCAAATGGGATTGTTTTCTTAATTCTCTTTCTGCTATTTCATTATTAGTATCAAGAAATGCTTCCAATCCCATCTTGTTTTATTTTTTCCTTCCCTAGATTGGGAAGGAGACAAATCATAAGACACTCTTAATCTCACAAAACAAACTGAGGGTTGCTGGGGGTGGGTAGTGATAGGGTGGTTGGGTGATGGACATTGGGGAAGGTATGTGCTATGGTGAGTGTTGTGAAGTGTGTAAGCCTGATGATTCACAGACCTGTACCCCTGGGGCTAATAATACATTATGTGTTAATAAAAATAATTAAAAAAAAAGAAATGCTACCAATTTTTGGCATTAATTTTGTATCCTGCTGTCCTACAGAATGCATTTATTACTTCTAATAGTTTTTTGGTGAAGATTTAGGCTTCTTGTTATGGAATGAATAAGTTACAGGAACAAAAGGCACAGCATAAGGAATATAGTCAACAGTATTGTAACAGTATTGAATGGTGACAGATGGTAGCTGCACTTGCAGTGAGCACAGCATAATGTTTAAACTTGTTGAATGATGATATTGTACACCTGAAATTAATGTAATATTGTGTGCCAGTGAGACTAAAAAAAAAAGTAATTAAAAAATAAAAATAAGGATAAATAAGTCCTGGGGTTGTAATGTACAGCATGGTGACTATATCACATGTTTAAAAGCTGCTCAGAGACTAGATCTTAAAAATTCTCATCATAAGAAAAAAAAATTGTGACCATATGATGACAGATGCTTACCAGGCTTATTGTGGTGACTATTTTGCAATGTATAGAAATATGAAATTATATTATACACCTAAAACATACAATGTTCTATGTCAATTATACCTCAATAAAAAATCTACCCTAAATAAATAAATAAGTAAAATAGTTCCACTAATGTGTACTTGATATGGTGAATGAGAAGACAAAAGGAAGTACATACCTAAAAGACAGTGGTAAGCAATATATATATTAAAAAGATTGATTCCTTTAGGCTGTTTTGGACAGTAGACCCAAGCTGCTGGAGGACCCTGGGCTTTGAAAGGAAGTAAAGAGTTGTGGGAGGATTCATAGTTTGGGCTTCTAGGAGACCTTGCTCTAGTGGAGCAAATTCAGAAGTAGAATGGCCAGCCACAAGGCTAGCACACAGCTGGGGAGCCAAGGAGCTGCCTGCGGCATCTGAGTTTGGATTCTCCCAGAAGTGGACCTTGAGTCAAGCATTCCTGTGAAAGTGATTTATCAGGGGAGGGCTCCCTGGAGAGGCTGATAAGCAAGAAAGCAGGGGAAGGCAGGGAGCTGGCACCTGTATGCTTCCAAGTGAAATCCCAGCTTCTGTTGGATCCTGCAAGGGGCTCTGGAGCATAAAAGACCCTTCAGAGTTCATCCAGCCTCAAGGCCAAGGAGCTGGGCATTTGTTCTTCTGCACCAGTCGGTCAATAGATGGGCTCCTTTGTGGGGCAGGGTCTGGGCAGCTGCAGTGTCCATAGTGGCAGGAAGGAACTATTAGCAACAAGGTTTGCAGAAGCTGGGGAACGGGTGCACAGCAGTCCATATGGATGAAGCCTGACAATGGAGTCCACAACTTTAAAGGGGCTTCCCTGGACATATTTCCTGGAAGTCTTCTCTAGACGCCCCCCACCAATACTGTTGCGACATCTTACTCTCACCATGCTCACCTGGAGAGGCAGCTCTTCTGTAATCCGTCACTTCCTGGAACATAGCTCTAATAGAAGGGCTAGGATTTCAAATGAAGTATGTCAGAGAAAATATTTAAACGCTGTCGTTCTGTCTGGCATGTCACCGGAGTGTGACATGACTGTGGGAGTCCTGTAAGGAGTCATGAGGCAAGAGGAGCCCTAGCAGATTCATTCTGCAGAGCACAGCTCAAAGACTGAACTAATATTATTACTGACCATAAATGTTGTTAGGGAGATGTGGAGAGGATGTTAATGCTGCTAAGCATTACTATCAAATCTCAATAATGACCCGTGAAGCAGGCTCATAAATTGTAGATTATGTGTGCCCTGCATAGTCATTCCTTCAGAAACCTCAACTTCTTAGCTGCAAGAAGTTCAAAGTCTCCATCTTCGAGCACTGGGCTGAAAGCCATGCAGGGGGAAGAAAAATTAAAAGCTGGCAATTCTGAGTCTTCTGCTCTTGAGTTACTTTCCTTTTTTCCTTCCCACTAATGAACATGGAAAAAAAGAGAGTAAAGGTGCAGATTTGCTACTAGGTGGGAATTTCCGGTGTGCTGATGCAACGCGCCTGGTTTAAACAGGAGCAACCGGGAACCAGAAGAGCTTCAGCTGTGACTTGTAGTGCGTTGTGTAACATCAGGCCTCCTAGGCCTGTTTCTCTGGCTTTGGGGCTTTCTAAGAACATTTTAGAAAAATAAAAAGTCCTTGTCATCAAGCAAGAGGATGCGATGTGTGTGCACTTGTTAAAAATAAATCTGGTCTCACCAAAAACCCATCCAGGAAAATCCCAGGAAAACCCTCCAGGAGAAATATTGTCATTACACCAATGATTTTCACGTTCTGAGAATCTCCTGGGAGGCATCGTTTCTTGAGAATTGGAGCATGATTTTTGAAGATTTTGTGTTTCTTTTGTAAAACCCATTTGGGTGGACCTGTCTCCTCACCGCAGGGTTTAAGAGACGGAGGATGACAGTGCAGCCTGTAAGCAGTCTTAAGTTTTTACTGACCTCTCTTTACCCAAGAAGCTGCTGCCCCCTGGAGTCAGGCAAAGGAATGTACACATACTCCTACTCTAATTTGAACCAATCTACTCCTACGTAAAGTAAACGAAAAATAATAACTCGGCAGGCTTTTCTTTAGCCAGTGATAGAGCCTTCACATAGTAATGAACTTGCACTTTATCTACATCTTCCCATTCACCTTTTTATAAGTGAGAAAACTCAAATTCAGAAAAAGGACCTGAATGCCGTTAGCTACTGCAAGTGGGGACGTTCTTGGAGGAGTTGTAACTTCCGGGGACAAGAGCCTAGAGTTTAAGTTGAAAGCTACTGCCTCTAGCTTTGGCTCCTCCAGCCATCAGCATATGGATTTTGAACAGAGTAGTCTTGGAGATCTCTTTTGTTTCGCAGCACCGGTTTCATATGGGGTCTAGCACAAGAGAAGAGAAGAGGGAGAAGGAGGCTCCCCATTGAACAGGAACCCAATGAAGAATGCAATCCCAGGACCCTGGGATCATGACCTGAACCAAAGGCAGACGCTTCACTGACTGAGCCATCCAGGGGTCCGTCCCTCCACTATCCATTCCCAAATTTCTGTCTATATAAATTGGAAAAACCGTGCAGTTGTTTTGGTGTTGTAGTATCTTTATCACAGATCATACATTGCATCTCACCCACTGAGGCATTTTGGGAATTCAGTGTAATTATAGGTCTATAAGCAAAAAAAGAATGGGGGAGATAGTTCTTAAGGAGAATCAAAATGTCTTTCAAGACAACTACCTCAGGAGAGGTAGTATTATGGCTTTTTCAGACAAAGCAGATTTAACCTCCTCAGACAGAAATAGAATGGCTTTGACTGACAAAGAAGATCCAGCAGAATTTAGGAGTTCAATGTATCCAGCTTCACTGGGATCTTCCCATATGTTCCCATTCCAATTTTCAGGATCCTTTTCCTTCTCAATTAATGACCTCACCTTAACAGAGGATATCCATAAAGTGGAGAATTCAGTTCTCATTGTAATTCAGCCACTCTCAGGATAAGAATCTAGGAGTGGGTTTTAGAAATCTCAGTCCTGTACCTACAGGAGATAAATGTTCCTTTCAGGGCAGACATAGAAAGTTTCAAGTCATTTATGCAAAGCTTGAGCACTGAGCTCCTCATTGCCTTTCCTTTCTTTCTCCAATGCAAGTGGGAGCAGTCAGCCAATCCCATTATATTCTTTAGTTCAAATAAAATGTTCTACAGCATCAAATACATGGTTATGTAGAACCTTACCTTTTGTAGTGTTTGGCAAAGAATATCCAATGGTGATATTTTGTCTATCTATATTACTATATACAATGCAATATCAGTACCCCCTTTACCACTCGAAATATTAATTAGTGCCTTTGAATCTAATTGAACTAGAGAACTCATTCCAGAAAACTCAGGGTCAATTCAGAAAACTCATTCTTAAGATTCTGTTCCTCTCAAAACACTTCTAGTATAAAATCTGTATCAGTAAGTGTTCCACAAGAGAAATAGAACCAGCAGGATACACACACACACACACACACACACACGAAAGTTCATACATATATATACACACATAAACACAGAAACACACATACTTATATATCAAGAGATTTATTGTAAGGAATTGGCTTTTGCAGTTATGAGGGCTGGCTAGGTAACTCTGAAATCTGTAGAATGGGCCATCAGGAAGAGAAGGCCAGAAATTCTTGGGTACAACCTAAAACTACAAACCATAGGCAGATTTTCTTCTTCATCAGGAAAACATCAATTCTGCTTTTAAAGCCCTTCAACTGATTGTGAGAGAGACCTACTCAAATTTTTGAGGATAATTTGTACTTAAAATCTACCAGTTGTATATGTTAGTAACATTTCTAACATACCTTCATGGCAGTATCTTTAGTGTTTGAAGGACTGGGGAGTATAGCCTAGCCAACTGATACATTAAAGCACATCCAATGCTTTGCTTCAATTTTTGTTACCCCTATTTCCAGTGTACTTTTATCTTAAAAATTTGTTTTAGATTTTATTTATTTACTTGACAGAGAGAGAGAGAGAGAGTGAGTCAGCAAGAAAGGGAACATAACCAGGGGGAGTAGGTGAGGGAGAAGCAGGCTTCCCTTCAAGCAGGGAGCCCAATGGGGGGCTCGATCCCAGGATCCCAGGATCATGACCTGAGTCGGAGGCAGACAGTTAATGACTAAGCCAGCCAGGCACCACTAGTGTACTTACTTTTATAAATGTATATTAAGATAGAATTTTTTAAAGTTAAGTTCATTGTTACTGTTATTGATGTGCTCATATCAGTGATGGGTACCATACTGTGTATATCTCATTTCACAGGCATCCAAATCCACACGGAATCTGGCTGACCTGGGCATTTGGCATGTCCTGGAGGTGGAACATGTTTCCCAAAGTCAGCCAGAAGAGAATGGAAAGTGAGTAAATCTTGGGGTGAGCATAGTGACCAGCTCAGCAAGTATGTATTTTAAAATACCACCTTTTGGAGACTTCCCTGTCTTATACTCAGATGGCATCTCTTTATCCAACCTCACAGAAGTTGAGAACTGGCCCTGTCTTCACAGTCTCCATGGGGTAAGTCCACTTCTACCTCTTCCTCTTCCCGTTGTGACAACTGCCTTTCTCTCTGCTCCTCATTCCTCAGAGGCAACAGAGCCAGAGGAATGCTGTATTTTCCTCAAGTTTCCATAGTTGACACACCAGAGGGAATAGAAAATACTGGAGGAAGTCAATAAGCTGTATTAATTCAGTCTCAGCTGTTATTTCTAGAATGGTCTATGCTTAATTCTGTGCACATATGGGTGATTTAAGCCAGGCTTTGAAGCATATACCTCATTAAGGAAATATATAAAAAACATCTCAAAATAGTTATTTTTGAGCTTTTACTTTTTGTCATTTCCTTTTCATCATGACCTTTTCCCTTCTCATCCATCTTGCCTTGAGGATAAGTAGATTATTAGAGAGAAAATACAAAGAAGAAACAGTCAATGTTCATCTTTCTGACTTCCACAACAGCCTTTTGAGAATCAAAAGGGATGGCTTGAGAGAGACGGAGCAATGTTTGGGCCATAATCAAAGAATCAGAAGGAGAATAGAGAATCTTCAGGTCAAGAAGGCATCTTTGCTCCAATCATATAGCAAAAGGGAAAAAAATACATACATAAAGAGACATGGCTAAGACAGGCATTTCCATAGTCAAGGACCAGAACAGAAAAACAAAATGGTGAGTAGAGCAGAAGGTAAGACCTCATTGCACTTTGAATGTGAAGTAGGCAGAAGTTAGAAGGGCTTTTGGTTACTTCCAAGTCAAGAGGACTAGAAGTCTTCCTTAGGAGATGACACCCTCACTTATGATAGGAAAGTATAATTCTTCTGCCAACCTTTTCTTGGGGGTAGAGCTGCTAGGAAGCTGGGGCCTAATAAAGGTGGAGACAGGGAAACATCTGCATGTTCAGGAGCTGTGGCAACTGGGCCAGTTCTGTTCTTGGAGCCTGGATCTGCCCTGTGCCCAACATGCCTGGTGGTGATGGAACCTAGCTTCAGATTAGCACCCTGGAGGGTCACATGAAGCAACTGTGAAACCAAAACAAACAGAAACAACTTACTGCAAAGCAAATAAAAAAGGGAAAAATACAACATTTTACCAAACCAGCAGAAGGCAGAGAAAGAGAGTAACAGCAAGAAAGAAGAAACATGGTTATCTCAGACCCCAAATAAGGTAATACAAATATACCCTACTAGGCTCACAGAAAATGTAAATTGATTCAACTTTCCTACTAAAAGTCACACTTTGTAAAATTGAATCTGGAGTAGGCTGCTAAGTAGGATAAAAAAATACACCTAAAACAACACCACATGGAAAGATTTGAAATGAAGCCATGAAAAATAAAATAAATACTAAGTAAAACAAGCAGTGTGAGAAAACGTAATGTCTGGCAAAATAAAATTTAAGACAACATTACTAAGATACCATATAATTATGAAAAAAGAATAAGCCAATGGGAACTTATGGTGATCATGAATTTGAAGGCACTCAACAATATAACCTTCAAGTTATTAACAGTAAAACTTGCAGAATCACAAAGATAAACTAACAAACATAGAAACATCAGAGATTTTAATAAAACTATTAAAAATGGATAAAATAAGCAGAAAAATAAGTACATATAAATGACCTAAAAAACAAAATTTATGACATTATTTATTATATATAATTGTTTACTTACTGACTGGTAATGTGACTTCTGACATATGTCTGTTTTCCTTGTTCTATTTTTCTTGGTTTCACGTTCTATACATATTTATGTATTAAAAAAACAAACATGTACTGAAATAATAAAAGTTTTAAGGGGAATTATAAACACTGAATTTATGATCATGATATGCTAGAGTTTTGTTTAAAAGATTTTATTTATTTATTTATTTATTTGACACAGAGAGAGAAGAACACAAGCAGAGGGAGCAGCAGAGGGAGAGGGAGGAGCAGGTTTCCTGCTGAGCAGAGACACCCGCCCCCCAACTCAGAAGTTAATCCCAGGACCCCGGGATCATGATCTGAACCAAAGGCAGATGCTTAACCAACTCAGACACCCAGGCACCCTGGAATTGTTCTGAAGAACCAAAAGGAAAAGCCAAGAGAGAGGAACATTGCCTAGATCAGGAGGTATGGTGTCAGAGTACTGACCCTGGGGAACTGCAAGGAACACTTGGCATCAGCACTGGGTGAGAGCCATGGCTTGCTAATTGTAAGCCTTGAATGCTAAATGAAGCCACCATTTTGTGTGAATGTGGTATGTTTCCAAGGTAGAAGAGCCATATAGTTGCTCATCTTTACTGTGAATATTGGAAATTCCATCAACAATTATCAGCAGAATAGGATGTCCTAGTAGTGGAATGTCACTTGTGCCTTGGGACTTAGCCTAACCTTATTTGAACTGCCTGGTATGGACTATCAAGCCCCCAGGGTCAATATTCTGTGACATAAGTGCAGACATGCTACCTGTCGCCTCAACAAATGACGGAGCACTTAATGTCCAGAGGAACTGTGGTGGTATAAAAAAGCAAAGCCCAGAAATGGTCAGTTAGGTGGTAAAATCTCCCCCATTACAAACAGAGCTGGAGAGCATTTACTACTTCAGGATGCAGTTGTTTGCTGAAAAGTTTTCCTTCTAAGGCTGAAGCAAAATGGAATAGACATAATATGAAGAACATTTTTTTTCCCCCAGAGGAAAAATAGCTTTCATTGTCAACTCTTTGAAAACAACACCCTACTTAGAGATATGTTATGAACCAAAATCTGTCTTTTTGGGACACACACCTAATTTCCACTTATTCAATAAAAATCTAAAAGGGAGGAATTTTCATTGGGGATCAGAGAAAGACATTCTTGTTTCATCTTTTTTTTTTCAATTTTCTGCCTATGTTTTCATGATCTCCTTCATCCATATCTCCATCCACTCTGCAGAGCCATCTGTAGCTACTAAAAACTCATACTGAGACTTGCATGAGGGCTTCTCTTCACTCATTCTGTTCTCATTCATTCACTATGACAGAGATCTCTTGGGACTCCTTCTCAGATGATGTGCCCAGCAGCCTACCTGTTAGGGACTGAATTTTTGTGTCCCCCCCAAAGGTCATATGCTGAAACTCTACCCCACAACATGATGGTGTTAGGAGGTGGTGCCTTGGGAGGTAGTTAGGATTAGACCAGGACTTGAAGGTAAAGCCCTTATGAACAGGATTAATGCCTTTGTAAGGGTCACTAGAAAGCTTGCTGCCACTGCTCTCTGCTCTCCATCATGTGAGGATATAAGAAATCTGCAATGTGCAGCCTGGAAGAGGGATCTCACTGGAACCTGATCCCATTGGCGTATTGATCTCAGACTTTCAGCCTTTAGAACTGTGAGAATTTATGTTGTTTATAAACCACCTCACTTCTGGGTATTTTGTCATAGCAGCTTGAGTTGACTAATACTCTACTGCCTTTCTTTTTGCCCCAGCTGCCTACTCTCCACCAGTTCATTAAAGTGTGCATCTCTCTTCTACTCCTTCTCTTCCCTTCCCACCACATTTATTGGGTAGGCTCTACCAGACACTGTGATATTCACTGTGTATACAGTGGTCAACAAAATAGAAACTGTACCTGCATTTATGAGTCTTATAACTTGATATGGAAGACTGATACTTAATGGACACAAATATATAAATACAATTCTGAAATATGCTATGAAATAAAATGATTTTTTTTTCTGTGAAAAAGACAGTAACTTGGCAATATGCTTTAGTTTGAAGGTCCAGGGAAAGAACTATACCATTGAGCTGATTCTAAAGGATGATTAGGGGGAAAAAAAAAAAAGGTGTTTCCAGGTAAGGAGAGGACTAAGCCCTTTGCAGGCTAAGGAAATAGGTTCTCTCAGTTGGCAGGACACTTTTTCCCACTAGGGGAACAAACAAACAAAACAAACCTAATTGTCCTCTTTAAATATCCCCCCCCACACACCTTTGTATTATTTCTATTAAGTGCTTGGATAGTCATAAATTTATATTATGACTATCTTTATATTTAGGTTTTCACCAGTATTTGTTAGAATCATATCTTTAATTACTTCCTGGGTCAGATCTTTATTCACCTCAGAATAGTTCTTCATGCTGT
Organism: Mellivora capensis; assembly: GCA_004024625.1. Classification (NCBI taxonomy): domain Eukaryota; kingdom Metazoa; phylum Chordata; class Mammalia; order Carnivora; family Mustelidae; genus Mellivora; species Mellivora capensis. The sequence continues at coordinate 38,109 of PISX010009470.1, forward strand.
TTAATTAACTTGATTTGATATCAACACTTTGTACTGTGGTCTTTTTCTTTCTTTCTTTTTTAAATTTATTTATTTGACAGACAGAGATCACAAGTAGGCAGAGAGGCAGGCAGAGAGAGAGGGAGGAAGCAGGCTCCCTGCTGAGCAGAGAGCCGGATGCGGGGCTCCATCCCAGAACCCTAGGATCATGACCTGAGCCGAAAGCAGAGGCTTTAACCCACTGAGCCACCCAGGCGCCCCTCTTTCTTTCTTTCTTTTTTTTTTTTTTAAAGATTTTATTTATTTATTTGAGAGAGAGGCAGCGAGAGAGCATGAGCGAGGAGAAGGTCAGAGGGAGAAGCAGACTCCCCGTGGAGCTGGGAGCCTGATCCGGGTCTCCGGGATCATGACCTGAGCCGAAGGCAGTCGTCCAACCAACTGAGCCACCCAGGCATCACCCTCTTTCTTTTTTAAAAAAAGTTTGGTTATTTACTTGTTTACTCTTCATTTGCTGCTGTAAGATTACATTATATTCTCTTCAATCATTTTTAGTTTTTTTTCCCCCTCCAAATTCTGGCAGAAATTTTCAGGAATTTTATTTTATTTTATTTATTTATTTGACAGACAGAGATCACAAGTAGGCAGAGAGGCAGCGGGTGAGGGAGGGGAGCAGGCTCCCCGGTGAGCAGGGAAGCAGGCTCCCCGCTGAGGGCATGACCTGAGCTGAAGGCAGAGGTTTTAACACAATGAGCCAACCAGGTGCCCCTGGAATTTTAATTTTAAGTTTAATGCAGGAAAAATTTTCCTTTTAATGAAATAGTTATCTTTTCTCCTCCAAAAGTCATGAGCCCTACATAAAGCAATTGATCTAGAAACTCCTTTTCATACTGTCCTTACCCTTTCTCTATCATTGATTAGACAACGAATAGACATCTCAAGAGAGAGGAAACTCTCTTGAAAATTTATAATGGGGATTTAGAGTGATATTTGGGCTCTCACTAGGTAGTTATAGGTAATTTCAGGCTTGTAGTTCTAGACCCTTCTCAGACCTAATGGTTTAGAGTCCACAAAAACACCCTGATGCCTACTAATAAATTCTCTTTTTATGTTTATGCTTGTACAATTGTGTTTTTGTTCTTTGCAGCCAAAATAGTTTGTCTAAATACAGGTTTCAGGAGGAATTATTTCCATCTTCCAAATGGCTGCTCACTCTAACCTACATGTGGAGAATTAGGAAACATTTAGAGAATTTAAAACGGATGAAAGACATTTTTTTCTGCTTGAACAGCAGAAATTTGAATGCAAGTTGATATAGTAAATACTTACACATTGCAGGTTTGAAAAAGAAAGATAAAGGACTTAAAAGGCATTTTGAGACTTTTCTTCAGCTCTGTACAGCCTTTGATGTTCATGAAGCTTGTTAAAACTCTGTCACACAGACATAGCAAAAAGGGAGGGGGTCTGTTGTTTCCTATAGCAATGGTCAGTTCTACTTGGTATAAAAGACACTATTTTCTTTAATAAATAATATATAAATATCATATATTATATATAAATAATATATATATAAAATATATAAATAACATAAATGTTTTTCTAATGTATGGGCGACGGAATCCAAAGACTTTTGGATCAAAGCATACTGATACTACCATCAGTATATATTATATATTACATTGTTATATATTATGTTAGTACAATAAAGTGAGATAGAATGGTCAAGGTAAGATTGGCACTTTCTTGATTCCATAATTTGTAGCAGCGAAGTATATCTACTGAAGTTCAAATGATCACTTAGCTTAGAAAGGAACTGCAAAAAGACAAATCTAGCCTTGTGTGACCAAAAGACCAATCAGACATTTCTCCAGTGAACTGGGGGCTTTGAGACTCATCCATTAGTATGATATGGAAGTAGATTCTTGGAAGAGAAGTAAAGCACAGCATTAAAAAGGCAAAATCATCCTATGTTGTGTGTTCACATGTTTGTTGTAGACCAAAAGAAGAAGGAAAGGACTTTATGTTTACTTAACACTTTATTAATATTAAATAATTAAAATACTACTCATTAAAATTTGTGTGACACAAATAAAAGGAAAAACAATAGCCCCAGATATTTATGCTAGAGAGGAAGTAAGGCTGAAAATTAATGAACTAAGATTTCAGCTTAAGAAAAATGAACAACAAAAACAAACAAATAAACAAAAATAAAACTAATCTAAAAAATAGAAGGAGGTAAGTAATAAAGTCTAGGAATTCTTAAAAGAAACCAAATGTGCATCAGTTCATCAGTAGTGCCAAAACTTCTTTTTCTTTCAAAGGTTTTATTTATTTTTTTGCCGGGTAGGGGTGGGGAACAAGTTGTGGGGAGGGGCAGAGGAAGAGGGAGAAGTGACTCCCTTCTGCTCCAGGAGCCTGATGTGGGACTTGATCCCAGGACTCTGGGATCATGACCCGAGCTGAAGAAAGATGCTTAACTAACTGAGCCACCCAGGCGCCCTAGAAAAATACAATTTAAAAAGATGCCAATAGCAATCTATCATCTATCTATCTATCATCTATCTATGTATATTTGGTACATAGGGTGAACATTTTTTTTCAAACTTTTAAAATTTAAATTCAATTAATTAACATATTATGTATTATTGGTTTCAGAGGTACAGGTCTGTGATTCATCAGTCTTATATAATGCCCAGGGCGCATTATATCACATGCCCTTCTTAACGTCCATCACCCAGTTACGGCATCCCTCCACCCTTTTCCCCTCCAGCAACCCTCAGTTTGTTCTATGATTAAGAGTCTCTTATGGTTTGTCTCCCTCTCTGGTTTCATCTTGTTTTATTTTTTCCTCTCTTCCCCTATGATCCTCTGTTTTGTTTCTTAAATTCCACATGTCAGTGAGATCATATGATAATTGTCTTTCTCTGATTGACTTACTTCACTTAGCATAATAACCTCTAGTTATCCATCTGCATCTTTGCAAATGACAAGACTTCATTTTTTTTTAAAGATTTTATTTATTTATTTGACAGATACAGATCACAAGTAGGCAGAGAGGCAGGCAGAGAGAGAGGAGGAAGCAGGCTCCCCATTGAGCAGAGAGCCCAATGTGGGGCTTGATCACAGGACCCTGGAATCATGGCCTGAGCTGAAGGCAGAGGCTTTAACCCACTGAGCCACCCAGGCGCCCCAAGACTTCATTTTGTGATGGCTGCATTATATTCCTGTGTGTGTGTGTGTGTACCACATCTTCTTTATCTGTACATCTGTCAATGGATGTCTGGCCTCTTTCCATAGTTTGGATATTGTGGACACTGCTGTTATAAATATTGGGGTGCAGGTGCCCCTTTGGGTCACTACATTTGTATCTTTGGGGTAAATACCCACTAGTGCAACTGCTGGGTCATAGGGTAGCTCTATTTCAATTTTTTGAGGAACCGCAATACTGTTTTCCAGAGTGGCTATGCCAGCTTGTATTCCTACCAATGGTGTAGGAGGGTTTCCCTTTCTCTGCATCCTCACCAACATCTGCCATTTCCTGACTTGTTAATTTTAGCTATTCTGACTGGTGTGAGGTGGTATCTCATTGTGGTTTTGATTTATATTTCCCTGATGCCGAGTGATGTGGAGCACTTTTTCATGTGTCTGTTGGCCATCTGGATGTCTTCTTTGCAGAAATGTCTGTTCATGTCTTCTGCCCATTTCTTGATTGGGTTATTTGTTCTCTGGGTGTTGAGTTTGATAAGTTCTTTATAGATTTTGGATACTAGCCCTTTATCTGATATGTCGTTTGCAAATATCTTCTCCCATTCTGTCAGTTGTCTTTTGGTTTTATCAACTATTTCCTTTGCTGTGCAGAAGCCTCTTATCTTGATGAAGTCTCAATAGTTCATTTTTGCCTTTGTTTCCCTAGCCTTTGGAGACATGTCTGCGGCTGAGGTCGAAGAGGTTGCTGCCTGTGTTCTCCTCTAGGATTTTGATAGATTCCTGCCTCACATTGAGGTCCATTTTGTGTCTACTTTTGTGTATGGTGTAAGGAAATCATCTAGTTTCATTCTTCTGCATATGGCCGTCCAATTTTCCAAACACCATTTATTAAAGAGACTGCTTAAAAAAAAAAGACATAGGGTGAAGACTTCACAAAAGGTATAGAAGATCCTATGTATATACTTGTAAAACTTTAGTAATGGTAAAGAAGGACAAAATATAGACATGTTCTTTCATGAATAGAAAAACTCACTATCTTATAGCTGTCATTTGTTTTCAAATTGATTTATAGATTCAGTATAATAGAAATAATATCATTTTTTACATGAAATGTGATAAGCTCATTATAAAATGAATATGGAAGATGAAAGGACCCCAAATAGTCATAAATACAATTTGGACTATATATAGTCCAATAGGTCCTATTGGTATTGGACTATATATAGTCCAATACCTACCAATAGGTAGGTATTATATATATATATAATACAGTCTGATATTGTCATAGGAATAGATAAATATCTACTGCAGGCATAGAACAGAGATCCAAAAGAAGACTGAGGAATCTGGAGAGCTGTTATGGTTCAAACTGGCTCAGTAGATTAGTGGAGAAATGACTGAACATTACTGTGCATCAGTAAGAAAAAGTGTCCTGAAAAAGCATTGCATAGGCAAAGAAATACGAATGGCATATAAACATGGAAAGTTGCTCTTTGTCATTAATAATTCAGAGAACTACAAATTAAAAACTACAGTTAAATATCATTTCACAGTCATTAGTCTGGCAAAAACTAAATCCTGCCAATACCATGTTTGGGTGAAGGATGTGAAGCAAAGAAAACCCTCTTGATTGCTAGAGAAAGTATGAATTGAAATTATGTTGGAAAATAATTTGACATTATCTAGTAATGTGCATATCATGTAACTGTTTAATTCTATTCTATTCCTAGGTATATGCCTTAAACTCTTGCACTTGTGGGCCAGGGAACATGTATAAAAGGGTTCAGAGCAGCATTGCCTATAATAGAACAATTGTGCAAACAACCTGTATTAGTTTTCCACTGCTGTATAACAAAAGAACACAGATTACGTGGCTTAAAATAATATCCATATATTATCTTATAGTTTCTGCAGAAATCTGTGTTTGGTCTACCTGAATTCTTTGCTCAAGGCATCACAACGTTGGAGTCAAGATGTTGGCCTGGTTGCCTTTGCTCTCTTCTAGATTTCAGTGTTCTCCTTCAAGTTTGTATGGTTGGTAGAATTCAGCTTCTTGCAGTTGTGGACCTGAGGCTACCATTTTCTTATTGGCTGTTGGCTGGGGGCTTCTTTCAGCTCTAGTGGTTGCCAGCAGTTCCTTGTTCCACGGTCTTCTCAGAGAGGTTTGAACCTCTCTGACCTTCTTTAAGGGCTTACTTGAATAGATCAGGTCCACTTATTAATATCATCCTCATCTAAAGTCAACTGATTAGGGATTTTAATGATAGCCACAAGGTCTCTTCACAGCAGCAGTAGATTAGTATTTGATTGGATAGGTAGGAGAAAGTATGTGTCCACTAGCGTTGGTCATCTTGGCGCCATCCTAGAATTCTGCCTGCGACACAGTCCAAATGTTCAGTATAATTAGAGTAAACCATTGTATTTATTATAATAGAGTCATATGGCAGGATAACGTATAGTAATGAAAACAAGTGAAGTTAAATTATACACCTCTAGGGGCACCTGGGTGGCTCAGTGAGTTAAAGTCTCTGCTTTCGGCTCAGGTCATGATCTCAGGGTCCTGGGATGGAGCCCCACATCGAGCTCTCTGCTCAGCAGGGAGCCTGCTTCCTCCTCTCTCTCTGCCTGCCTCTCTGCCTACTTGTGATCTCTGTCTGTCAAATAAAATCTTTAAAAAAAATTATACGCCTCTAGTGACAAATGTCAAAATTATGTTGAGATAAAAAATTAAGTCATAGAATAGATTTCATAGATTTCACTTATATACATGCAAAAATTTGCAAAATTACACACAATTTAGCTTTATACTAGGCTTAGGTGGGAGAACTCAAAACAATGTTGAAAACTATTTGCGCAGATTTAGGAGAAGATATTTCTAGAGTGAAGGGAGGAATGAGTGAAGGGTGTAATAAAGGATGGAAACACGGGGATTTAAAATTATTAATGTTTTATTTCTTTTTAAAAAATATTTATTTTAGAGAGAGAGATAGAGTATAAGCATGGGGAGAAGCAGAGCGAGAGGGAGGGAGAACCAGAAGCAAACTTCCTGCTGAGCATGGAGTTAATGAGGGGTTCAATTCCACGACTGAGAAATCGTGAACCAAGCTGAAACCAGGAGTCAGCTGTTTAACTGACTGAGCCCCCCAGATGCCCCATTAACATTTTATATCTTAAGCTGGGTGTTAAGTATTATAAATTTTCTGAAAACACCAAATGTTTATATGATAGACTTCACATTAAAATATATTTTTAAAAAAATTATTTATTTGACAGATAAAGAGATCACAAGTAGGCAGAGAGGCAAGCAAACAGAGAGGCGGAAGCAGGCTCCCTGATGAGCAGAGAGCCCGATTCGGGGCTCGATCCTAGGACCCTGAGACCATGACCTGAGCCGAAGGCAGAGGCTTAACCCTCTGAGCCACCCAGGTTCCCCTCACATTAAAATATACTAAGATAAAATTAAATACATTGAAACAAAAAGTAACTTAAAAAGTAACAGAAGTCTAAAATATATGAGATGTGCCAGTTCAATATAGAAATCCATTAAGTAGCATAAATCATGACTTAAATAGAAATACGCCTTTAAAAATAGGATTCTATATTATAAGGAGGTCAAAGACACAGTTTAACATCAAATTTGTCATTATTTTCTATTACGTTTATAGTGTATGTGTGACTTTCAGCTTAATACAAACAGAAGTATTGATCTTAAATCCTTTCATTATTTCCATGAAATGCCTTCTCTCATTTCCTAATCTTTCCTTGAAAAAGGAAACTACAGCAATTTGATACCATTGTATTTCCCACCTGAAACAAATGTGCAAAAAGAACGGCGTTCTTTGTGGGGCTGCCCTAGGGGTCCTTCTGTGGCAGCATGTTCAGCTGTAACCAATGCATTTCAGGAGTGTGAAGAGGAACTGGACCCCATCTTTGCTACATTAAGTTCCCAAATAATGTCTGTGAATATAGAGTCTTCACAACTTGACTTCCTAATTAAGAAAGTGACATGTTTGGAAAGGATTTTAAATGACAGCGTTTGTCAAGCTGTTTGTTTAGTGAACTCTCTGGGTGTGCTTACACAAGAACTGTCTTAATTAAGGTTAATCGGTGCATAATTAGAACCTCTGCTGACTTAAAAGATCCCACTCGTGATAAATTGATGAGAACCCTTAATGTCTAGACTGAAGGACAAAGCAATTACAATTAACCAAATTTCAAAACACACTCTTTCTGTCTCCAACACAGGGGCCATACTCCTGGTGTGACCTGTTTAGACGAGTGCATCTCATCCAAGTGTTTGGGAAGCTCTTGTGAGCTTTGGATAAGCAAGTGTGATTCCAGCCTTATGGTAGTTATGAAAAAAACCAAAAACCAAAAGACAAATGAATGCAAAGCGGGGCTGCTTATTATTCTAAACCATGTTAAAATTTAGCTCAGGTAAAAATCAATCAGCTCCACTTTCTGTCCATCTCCCGCGGGAAGGGGGCATTGTGGTGGGCGGGGAAGTAGGATAGAGAACGGAGGCAGTATTCTTCTCAATATTGGAGAATGGAATAGGAAGAACGAGGTAGCCTGCTCCTCATGTCTATCACGGGGGCCCCCATAATTCATCAGCATGTACCCCTGACTTACCTTAGCTACCAGCCTGGGGTTCCTAATAGTGAGGGCACCAAACACTAATAGGGACTCCAAGGGGGCAGTTATAAAATTATTTTTCACCTGGTGTCTTTAAAAATAAGATGAAAGCAGGGTGCCTTGACGCCTCGGTGGCTCAGCGGGTTAAAGCCTGGGCCTTTGGCTCAGGTCATGATCTCAGGGTCCTGGGATCGAAGCCCACGTGGGTCTCTCTGCTCAGCAGGGAGCCTGCTTCCTCCTGTCTCTGCCTGCCTCTCTGCCTATTTGTGATCTCTGGCAAATAAATAAATAAATAAAATCTTTGGAGGGGGGGACAACCCAAGATGAAAGCATCTAGCAATGACTAGCTTTAGGAAATAATTATTTGGAAACTGGAGATTGATAGGAACTTCTGTAAGGGAGGACCTGTTTTTTGTTCTCGTTTCAGTTTATTACTTTTTAAATTTCTGATACATCGTGGGCCGGTATTTTTATAGAATCCCATGAGTTGCTCAGCAAATTTAAAAAGACAAAAGTTTGAGTAAAAAATATTAATATTAGACTTAACAGACATAAAATGGTTCAGCTGAACTGTTAGAAAGGTTGCATTTCTTTTCCATTCCTGTTCTGTGTGCCTAGTCTTTCAAAAGTGTAAATTGGGGCCCCAGGGTTGCCCTCCAGAGGCCCGCGGAGATCTCCCAGGCCTTCAGGCTCCTGGAAGGGTCTAGATTTCCCGCGGATCATGCGCGGTGGCCCATTCCCCTTTAGCGGCCTCAGGCCTCCCTTATACAGCTGCGGCCCCACCCCTGGGGCTCCAGTGGGGGGGCTGCACTGGGACTGGGAAGGGTCAGACAGAAAGTGCATTGGGGTTTGCGTGATTGGCGGTGTGAGCCCAGATCTGCGGGGGCGTGTGGGAGGAGCGGCCCCATGCACCTCCACGCATGCCGGTGTTTTTATCCTAGGACTTGCTGCTTCCAGGCCTGGGAACCCGGACTGCCCGGAGGTCTGGCTTCTTCCGGGAAGGGTGGTCAGGGCTGTGGTGTGTGGGGCCTGGTTCCGGGCTTCTCTGAGCCTCCTTTGTCGCTCAGCCCATCCTCTCCCTGCCGCTCCATTGGGACCCACATACACCTGAGGTCACAGAGTGCAACTTGTGGGCTCCCACTGCACCCTTTGAAAAAAAATATGTGCTCAGTTACAAACCCCCCTTTGAATATACCTGGACCAGGGAATGTGTCGAACTATATCTTTCTTGAAAGTGTTGAGCTAACTTCATGGTAGTTCGCTCCTTCTGTATATAAATATAAACATAAATATAAACCAATAATTGTTCTATATTACTTCTGGCACTGTTATGGAGATTTGAACTGCCCATAAATTCTTAAAGCCTTTTTTCAAGTCAGATTTGCTTACCCTTCAACGTATTTAGATATTCTCAAAGAATACTGCTTCATGGATATTAAATCATATAATCGTCCTCTCTAAAGGAAGTGTAATGGTTGTCAATAGGCTCCTTTCTTGCTTTTGTGTTCGGTGTGGATTATGGTGGATTTTAAGCAGATAAACCTTTGATAAATTCAGGGTGGGTTGGTTGGTTGCTTCTGATAATGTTATGATTAGGTGAGGTAGCAAGCTTGTGGTCAGTTTTTCCTAAGTGGTTGGGCCTTGCCTGTTAATTGCTTTCACCTGGAAATTGAAATGAATTTGAAATTGAAATTCCTCTCTCTGGGACACTCTGTGGGAGGGGTTTTCTTACTTGATGACAGTGGTTACTGAGTTTAGGAAAACTTTCATACCCACTGTGGAGTGGGCTCACAGACCTTATAAGGGTGAGGAACTCCATGGGCTTCTTCTGGGTCTGGCAGGTGAGTCTCTCTACCTTCTGATCATGTGTACTAATTTGTGAGTTGTTGGATCATAGACACATGCTCTGATACCAAGGATTTCATTTATCACCTGAAAGAGGAGGGATATTATAAACCCATTTTCAAAAGAATTTTCTCGTTATTCAGAACAGTAGTGAATATAGACTTTTGGTTAGCCCACATCAAAGTTAATTCTTTATACCATCATTCTGTAAAAATCAGCAATTTATAAGTCTTCAGGAAATTGAGAAGCAATGAAATACATAAACGTCTAATGCTCTACTGAACATGACTAAATCTCCTTAATGGCTTTGAAGGCAGCTGAGGATTTTACATTCCTCTGTGTAATCATTAAAAACACTTCTTATAGTGCTGGACAGCAAACATAAAAGAATGGATGGATTGGTTGACTCTGTTCTGCTCTATGACACACTCCAGCTCTTTATTGAGCCAAATTCTGATAACTTTGTTTATCATTGAGTTGTAGAGTTAGGGACTGTAAGGACCTATTTAGCCAGAGCAACTCCATCTTGGTTAAAAGCCATTTTGTTGTTTGTGCAGTAAAACTTAAACTGACCCTGCCCCCCCCCCCCCCCGAAAAACTTACTTAGAAGCAAGTCTGGGAAACCAGTAAAATATGGTCAGCTAGTTCCTAATAACAGAGCCCAGAATACAAGGACGAGTCGGGCCAGGTGGAGACATCCAATCAGTAAGAAACACACATACTTTTTCCCTAACCACCAAAGAATGTAAACCCCGCCGTTTGGGCGCCAACCTTGAGCACCAATTCTGACCAGAGTAATAGGTTAGATCAAACAGCTACTATAGGGTAAATTGTAATTCAATTGGCCACCTGCGTGTGACCTAACATGACTACAGTCTCATTGGCCACCTATATGTGGCCAGATTTTTGCTCTATAAAGGGTAGCCTGTAAGATGGGGAGGGGTAACTCTCTTCGGAGACGGCCCTGGCCGGTCAGTCTGACTTCTAATACTTATCATAAAATAAAGCTTTAAATAACTTTCACTTTGTCTCGTCTTGTTTCGTTTAATAACGGACCCAACAGGGACATAAATAGTTATTCAAATTTTTTCCATTATAATGGATCCATGTATAAGACTTTTTTTGGTCAAAGCACTTACCTGAAGGGAAAAAAAAATTTAAACCATTTTGTTAAATTTTTCCAAATGAAGCTTTTACAAAAACCACCCTAGCTTGTTTTCTCCAACTCTAATGAAAGGGAGGGCTCAACTTCCTGACTGCTGATGCAATTACTAAGAATTAATCAGAAGAAGATAAGACTGGTCTACCTACCAGGTGGTTTAAATATGCAAATTAGGGACTTCTAATTTGTGTGACCTAAGGATTGCCAGAGAGCATCTTCATTTCTTGGACATTTAAAAATACTTCCTAACTGACATTACAGTAGTTAGGAAATGTCTACGTGGAGTGTCTCTTTACAGTGTGAATTAAGGAAACTGTTAGGCTGAGTCATATGAAATCAACAGTATCATGGGTTAAGAATTGTCAAATATTGGGAGGTTCATGTGGTGCAACATAACAGATTATATGGCATGTGTTTTTAGACTATTTTTAAACTTTGAATCTAAAGTGATTCTACAAAGAGCGGCTTTGGATACTTTTGGGAGAGGTCCTGAGATTTGCCAGAGAGAGAGAGCGCGCGCGCGCGCGAGAGAGCGCGAGTGAGCGCACACTATAATTTCTTTTTTTTTTTTTTAAAGATTTTATTTATTCATTTGACAGACAGAGCTCACAAGTAGGCAGAGAGGCAGGCAGAGAGGGAGAGAGGAGGAAGTAGGCTCACTGCTGAGCAGAGAACCCGATGCGGGACTCGATCCCAGGACCCTGAGATCATGACCCGAGCTGAAGCCAGAGGCTTTAAACCACTGAGCCACCCAGGTGCCCCATTTTCTTAAGAGCAATTTGAAGTTAGGATGGATTATAAAAAAAGAAGAAAGGATGTATTTAGCTCTGTTGTTAGTATTGAGTAGGATAATAAGGATATATTAGGATAAAAGGATAATAAATAAGGATAAATAATAAGGATAATAAATGAAGTGGCCTAACAAACTCTAAGTGTAGCATTTGAAAGCAGTAGGATTTCTTTTCCTGGTATTCAAAATGATAGAGATACATTCAACCGAGTGATCATTTGGGGGATTTTCCCCTTTATTGTTGATTTTCAAGATGTAGAGCACTACAAAGATTTACATAAAGATATTTTTGGAGATACACAAAGCTTTGTATAAATCTTTGTATTGATTTTTTTTTTTTTAAATGCCCTGAAGTGGGTAATCATGCTGAGCTTTTTTGTTCGTTGTTGAGTTCAAGATACACAAAAGCTGGTTTTGTGGGCAATTAATATCAGTCAAGGACAATCTCCATTTGAAAAGAGACTTATGCCTCCATCAGAAAGATGAGTACCCAACTTTTGTAGCAGCATGGACGGGACTGGAAGAGATTATTCTGAGTGAAGTCAAGCAGAGAGAGTCAATTATCATATGGTTTCACTTATTTGGGGAGCATAACAAATAACACGGAGGACATGGGGAGATGGAAAGGGAAAGGGAGTTGAGGGAAATTGGAGGGGGAGATGAACCATGAGAGACTATGGACTCTGAAAAACAACCTGAGGGTTTTAAAGGGGTGGAGGTGGGGGGGTGGGAGGTTGGGGGAGCCAGGTGGTCGGTATTATGGAAGGCACGAATTGCATGGAGCACTGGGTGTGGTGCAAAAACTATGAATTTTGTTACACAGAAAAGAAATAAAAAAAATAGAAGAAAAAAATGAAAAGAGACTTACCTTTCTGTAGCCACATAAGCGGGGTTCCAAGAAAACTTTAAACTCCAAATGATTTTGTTTAATGTCTCTCCATTGAGATTGGATGCTTTGGAAAGTAACTTCTGCTCAAAATCTTGCTGCCATCATCAGTAATCTGGCTTTTTAAACCTCTGTATACTGTATTGGAAAGATATAGTAGGCTATATTTGTGAGCACAAAGCAGCCAAGTAAAGTTTTGGGCAGTGGTAAAGCAAATGTTTCTGATATTCCATGTGTTAAACAATTGAAGGTGGGCAGTATTTTCAAATGTATACATTTGTATATTTTTTGAATGACAAAAAGTCACTTAGTTCCAAGCTAGGAAAGCAAACTCTTAAAAATGATACATTTATTACTCTGTGGTCATAAAGTACTACTTTTAAATGTCTAAATCTTTTGTCAAATTTTATTCTTTTTTTTAAAAAAAGATTTTACTTATTTATTGAACAGAGAGATCACAAGTAGGCAGAGGGACAGACAGAGAGGGGAAGCAGGCTCCCCGCTGAGCAGAGAGCCTGATGCGGGGTGGGGGTGGGGAGGGGTCGACCTCAGGACCCCGAGACCATGACCTGAGCTGAAGGCAGAGGCTCAACCCACTGAGCAACTCAGGCACCCCTGTCAAATTTTATTCTTAAATGCATTTTCAATTCAGTATCTTTTAACATTTTTCATCTTTTATTAAGCAAAACAAATGATTTATTCTAGGCCACCAACATGCCAGACACTGAGTAAAATGTTTTTGTATATCTTAATTTATTCCATTTTCACTTATAAGTAGCTGTATCCTCACTATCCTCATAAAAAGGATCCTATACCTAGTGACTAGAAGCAGTTTGAAGCAAGGTCTTTTCTCTATCACAGTGTAAACGTTGTCCTGGAATGCACAGTGCAAGAGCAGCTAGATGTTTTGAAATTTCTACACTAGTATGTTTCACGCTTTAATAAAAGTCACCTGGGAGTCTTGCTAAAATGCTGATTCTAATTCACTGGGATGGAGCTGGGGTTTTACATTTCTAACAAGCTCCCTGGTGATACCGATTCTGCTGATCTGTGGATCCCACCTGGAGCACTGACAGTCTGCAGTATTGAATACATGGCCTAGTGGAGAGTTAAGGGCTGCTTTTTAAAATAGAACAACCGCTGGGGCGCCTGGGTGGCTCAGTGGGTTAAGCCTCTGCCTTTGGCTCAGGTCATGATCTCAGAGTCCTAGGATCGAGCCCTGCATCGGGCTCTCCACTCAGCGGAGAGCCTGCTTCCCCCTCTCTCTCTCTGCCTACTTGTGATCTGTCTGTAAATAAATAAAGTCTTAAAAAAATGGAATAACTGCTTTGAAGAAAGGCAGGTGTTAAAATTGTCAACTATATAGTAGCAGAGCTGCCAACAACAAATGTAGCACTCTAGGTGTAGGGGCTCCTGGAGCTCACCAGAAATTAAACAGGAGTTGGGAGATTTGGGAACATTGGTCAATAGTATCTTAATTTGGAGAGTCTATGCAGGCTTGGAATGAGGGAGTAAGAGATAGCCAGAAATAGGATAATTGGGGATGAAACAAGGAAAAGACAAGTGAAAATTTTGGAGTTCATGGGGAACCACCATTGCACCCTGTTAGGAGTGACCTCTGGTGAGTTCTTAAAAGGAAAAGATGCTGTACTTGGAAATACACCTTTATTGGAGTACCCCTCACAGGGACTATCAAAGCTAGCTGGGTCCATTGTTTCCTTCTGGAGGGTAAAGGCTGTGATTTGCTCACCTGAGTATACATAACAGCAGGAAGATTTTAAGTGAGATTAGGCACTCTCTAATTCAGTTTACCCATCAACCAGCCTTTAGTTAGTAGGGATTAATTCATTTGTCATACACTGATTTAATATTCAGAATGTTATACTGGGAGCAGCAGGAGCAGCGTCACCTGGGAACTTGTTCGAAATGCAGATTCGTGGTCCCCTCACCCCAGACCTGAATCAGGATCTGCAAATCAGCAAGATTGGCAGGTGATTTCTATGTACATTAAAGTTTGAGTTGTACTGATGTACGGAGTCTGGAAGAAAGGTCCAGTTGGCAGCTAGATTTTGATGGGAACATGGACAAGATCAGGAAAGACTTTTATTTATGGGCTTGCCAAAGAGAGGAAACTCAGAGGACGCAAGGATTCGGGCTTAACTGAACCAGAGCTGCAAATCCAAAGCTGCTGCTTAGAGCAGAAAAGAGCTCCTTGGCTAAGACTATTAGCTTGGACACATCAGGCAATTCACACAGGCTAAGTAATATTGCCTCTCGGGGCCAGCATGCCTATGCAGTTACTTCCCTGGCAGCGTAAATGACCACCCATTACCGCCAACCAAAAAACAAGATAAACCAAAACAGTTCAGCCACCTCCATCACTTGGGTAACCTTGCATCCCAGCCCAGGGAAGGTACATATGGAGAGTTAACGTTGTTTTAAGGAGAGAAAACCAGAACTTTGTCATTTATCAGAATGTTTTCACCCCTTTGTAGAAAGCTCTCTTAAGGTTGTAACACTGCTTGAAATTCTAATGTCAACAAGCTCAAAGGCAGCTGAGGAAGAGAGAAACCAATGGCTTACAGCTACATTACCTCTTCGTCTGTAATGATACCAAGCATATTGGTGCAGTTGGGGTATGGGCTGTATTAATTTGCTAATTACAAATTAGCAAATTTGTTGCAAATTTGTTACAGACCCGCCCCCACCCCCCAAACAGCATTCATTTAGCTCAAGATTCTGGAGTTAGGTGGGCATTTCTTCTGGCCTTTGTTGTTGTTACCTGCTGGCTTCCAGGGGGCTGGCCCTTCAAAGGTGATGTCTGTAGGCCACTTCATCTCTGGTCCTCCTCCAGCAGGCTATCTCGGGCTTATTCGTATGTCAATAGCAGAGTTTCAAGGGAGCAGGCAAGGTGTATGAAGTCCCAGAGTCCCACATCGGAACCAACCATAGTCACTTATGGTGTATTCCATTGACCAGAGAAAGTCACATGGCCAGCCCAGACTCAAGAGGTAGGGGATAGACACAAAGTACTTTAGCATCACACTGGTACTGTTGTGAATACAAAGAGGGGAAGGACTGTGCATATATTTATAGTGAGTCCATCCTATGGGCCAGATGAGGATCAAGAGACTTTCACAGACCATACATTTTTCATTTGTTTTGGTTTCTCTAGTGCCATCCTGGTGTTCTCAGTGCCTGACACATTTGGACATTTAACAGATATTTTAGTAACAGTTTAATTCATTTTGTTATACTCTTCAAATTGGCTTTGAAATCTATGACCAGAAGCAAAATTCTGTTAAAATGTGATGGTCTCCATACTCCCAAAGATTACCTGATTACTAGGAGAGACTTCTTTTTCAATTGCATATTTAACCATTGTTAGGGAAAGAAAATTAGAAAACATAAAATTTGAATGACTTTGTTAAATAAACCTTGTGCCATTTAAGAAAAATAAACTTTTGTCCAAAGGTCTTTATTATAATGTTATAAGGACAAATATAGTGAAAATAATAGAAGTAAAATTTTAAATTTAAAGGACAGCTATGCGGTATCCACATGACAGAATTACTAAACAAATCAGTGGAAAATATTTTATATATACATTTTATAAATACACTTAATATATTTAACTTATATATCTTACAAATATATTTATGTGTATTATGAAATGCTTAGATATAAACATTTATTCATATTTATGTAATATACAATTATTAAAATTATAATATACTTAAGTGATATTATGTTTAATAATGTAAACAATACAGGGACTGTGACTGAATGCAAGATGTGGATATAGTTGAGCAAAGGAGCTGGAGTTATGTTTTTTACTTTTTTTTTTTTTTTCCAATTTAAAAAATATCCTGTATGCTATGGTTAGAAGTAACAGAGGAGAGAAGGAAGACAATTCCTTATCTCTTTAAGGACTTTTTCTGTATCACCACAGGTTGTTATATAGGCCATTTAATTTATGCCCCTCGTTTCCAGTGGTACCACAACAAAGTTATCTAGAAAGTTCCACCAAGGAACAAGCTCAATGTTTCAGCATTTCTCAGGAAATGTTCATTGGTAGAGCATATAGATCTCAGTCATCAGAATAGCAGATATATGGGGACAAAGGTTTAATGTGACTTTATTGGAAAAGTTGAATATCTGGACCCTTTCCTGAAGACAAAAGTTACACAGGAAGTGTATGGAAGGGAACAGGACTAGTCTGTTCTGAGGGTCTTGGTGGAAGTGGAGGATGGGGGTGAGAAAGAGTCTAGGATGCCAGCCTTAACTCCGGAAGCCATGTGATGTTTGCAGAAGGATGCCATTGACCTAGAGTGGGAGTGGGAACAAAATCTCGCTCAGCTCCACATGCCGACCAGTGATGGAGGGGGGATTTGAAGATAACTGTTAATGAGGACAGAATCAGAAGGTAGCTTCAATTTGGAGTCCTTATTGGGATGTAATTGCTTCTCGGACTGAGTTGCAATGGAGAAATGCCAGTTTCATCAGCATTATTTTTAAGCTCAGTCAAGAGATCTCCTTTCCTTTTTCTTTCCTCTTAGTTTTCCTCTTCCTCTCCCTCTTCCTCCTCCATGTTTCACTTCCCAAGTCACTGTCAATCCCCAGCACAAGAAGGAATCTCCAACTGATGCATGTGTGAACCCCCAGTCATGATTTTTGTCACCTTTGAGTGTAGCTGTCCTAATTGTCAACATTCGTTCTTACTCACTCCCATATTCTCCTCTAAATCATTTAAGATCTCTCCACTTCAGACTTCTTTTCTCCCTGATTTATAAACAGGGGAAGTCAGAGACTTTCTTCAGGCCGGTTCATTTGAATATTAAAACATTTCAGCAGTGGGTAGCTGTCCTCAAATTTCAGTTTTCATGGCTTGTGCTTTTACTAAATTAATAGTCAGCACTTCCATAGCATTTATGATTTTCAAAGCAGTCCACAAACATTAATTAATGCTAATGCTACCCTGAGAGAATGCCATAACTAGCTAACTGACTGAAATTTATCTCAAATTATTTTTAAATGGTTTTCAGCTTGGGAGGGAAGTTAGTGAGAATGTGCAAGAATGTATAGTGTTTGCTATCATTTGCTGCCTCCTAAAAGTAATGATGCAGCAAATTGAAGTGAATCATCCTCAGAAGGATATTAAGGTTTGATCCACCTGGAATTAATCATCTCTAAGAATTACCTGTTGCCTAAACTGAACCGACCAAAGCAGCACTTGGAATGTACATTTAAAGACAAAAGCTGTTCATAATCCAGGCATTTTTTTCTCTCTCAAAATTAATTGCAATCCTAAGATTCTGATCATTCTGCTTTCTCTGCTTCTTACCACTATTTGCAAAACAAAACAAAACAAAAACCAAAGCTAAAAGGAACAAAAATATGATTAGTCAATGAGTATTTAATACCTAAGTGGCATATAAATGGTTTAGTTCTGGGAGAAGAGAGAAGACAGTAAAAATAAAATAACAACCCACTATTCTTATCTTAGAGGAATTTCAGTTTGTTCATGAAATCAAGCTTACATGTAGAAATGGTAAATGATTACTAGGGTCTACAACTCGGTCTACAATGCCAGTAGGGAAGAAAGTTCTTGTGAACTGGAAGAGTTGGGTGGGGCTTCAAGGAAACATTAGATATAGATTTGGCATTAGTACATAATGTGGTGGGTTTTGAATCACCACGATTATCAAGGAAGCTACCGTAACTTCTTGAGCAGGAAGTGGAAAGGTGGAAGAACAGTTCTAGGCTGAGAGTCCTAAGTAGAATGTCCTGGAGGTTGGATAGATGGAACATCAGCTCGAGGACTCAGTGGGAGGGTAAGCTCTGGTGGAACGGTTCAAGAATAGAGTGTGATTAGAAGGTGCATATTGGACTCAAATGAACATGAGTTCACATCTTCATTCTTTGTAGATGAGTGACCTTGATAAAACTCTATCCCCCTTGAGCTATCTTCTCATCTATAACCAAGGTGGGGGAAGGTACAAGATTTAAATGAAGTAGTATGTGAAAAGCACTATATTTGACCCCAGATAAAAGTATGATAGAAACTTGTTATTACATGACAGATACCATTTTTGTCTCCTGGTCATCAAATGAATATTTTTTTCCATTTATATCTTAGGCATGCACTCTTTATTTTTTATTTTTTAAATTTGTTTTAAGGATTTTATTTATTTATTTGACAGATACAGTGAGAGAGGAACACAAGCAGGAGGAGTGGGAGAGGGAGAAGCAGGCTTCCCACTGAGCAGGGAGCCCAATGTGGGGCTTGATCCCAGGATTCTGGGATCATGACCAGAGCTACCCAGGTACCCCTATATTTTTTAAGAAGGATTTTGAGAGAGAGAAAAAAGAGAGAAAACAGAAAAATGAGTGGGGGGAGGGCAGAGGGAAAGGGACAAACAGACTCCTTGCCAAGTGGGGAGCCTGACACGGAGCTTGATCTCAGGACCCTGAGATCATAAACTGAAGTCAGATGCTTAATCAAGTGCCCTTTTATTTTACTTTACTTTACTTTTAAGATTTAGAGTGGTGGTAATGGTTAGAGGGGAGGCAGAGGAAGAGAACCCCCAGGCAGACTCCTTGCTGAGCACAGAACCCAATGTAGGGCTTGATCTCAGAACCCTGAGATCATGACCTGAGCTGAAACCAAGAGCTGGATGCTTAACTGAGTGAGAGAAAGCACACCTGGAACTTCAGAGAGTTCCAGGTGTGCTTTCTCTTTAATGATGAAACTGGAAGTCTTCAGACTGGGATTCTGTGTCTTGGAGTATGTCTACTCTACTCTAAGTGATTGTACTACTAGAATAAAAAACTTAAAAACAACCTGTTCAAATGTATCACTGAGGTAGCAAGAAAGCAGAGTCTTTGAAAGCTAAAAACTAGTGAACATAATAATCAGACAGGGTGGAGGGGATGGGAGATTTGCAGAAAGCATCTGTTGAGCCAATATGATGTGGAGCCTGGGTTTTCATGGCCGCCTGGTCTTGCACATGTTAGGAGCTAGAGCTGCAGCCTGTGGGCAGTGTATTAGGGGATTCCTCTTTGTTCTTTTTCTCTTTCTTTTTCTTTTTAATTTTTATTGTGTTACATTAGTTACCATACATCATTAGTTTTTGATGTAGTGTTCCAAGATTCATTGTTTATGTATAACACCCAGTGCTCCGTGCAGTATGTGTCCTCCTTAATACCCACCTCTTGGTTCTTAAAATTGATTACAAAGTACTGTCTCTAAGCTGTAAAGGTAAAACATGCCCCACCTCCTGCTTCCTAATGGGGCTGCAGGGAAATTTGTTCTTCTTGTACCTGGTTGTGAGTGGAAGGGAAAGAAGTTGTCTTTGAGAATTCATAACTAGCCCACATGTGAGTTTGCATCAGGACTCGTGTGCTCCAAAAAAACAAAAACAAAAACAAAAACAAAAAACCTCTGGCTCAGAATTTCGTATAAAGTGTGGTGATGCCTGTAGGTGCCTGGCAGAAAAAACTCCACAAATCCAGTTCCCCTCCCTAAACTAGCCCTTTTCAAATTCTAATGTATTGGAAGTTATGATGAAAATGCAGATTTTGATGCAGCGGGCCTGGGACTTGGCTCTGTGTGTGTCTTAATCTCTCAGGTGAAGCAGATCCTGGTGGTCCATGGATCCCACTTTGAGTAAATGAAGAAACTCTCCTTCCAGTCTAGGTCTCAGAAAAGGTCCACAGAAGATCTCTCAGGTATATGAAGTTATAATCCATAACTTTACAACACAAAGCAAAAGTAATCAGTATCAAGAGAACTAGACCAGCAAAGACTTCAGACATTAGAATTCTCCAACTCAGAATATAAAATGGATATTTAATGCATTTCAATTTGTATAGGAGATTGAAAATGTGAGCAAGGAGAAATAAAGTTATGTAAATATCTGGTAACATTTAGTGAAATGGAGTACTTCTAGATGTGAAAAATATACATCTATAATTATAAAGTCTTATAAGTTAATGGATGAGTTCAGTAGCATATTAAATCTGGCTAAAGAGAAAATTATTTTGAACTGCGATGTAGATGTAAAGGATATATTTAGAATGAACATAGAAAGATAATGGAGAAGAGGAAATATTTGAAGAAATAGTACCAGAGAATTTTCTAGAACTAACATCTTCAGGTTCAGGATGCCCAACAATTTTGAAACAGAATAATATAAATCCATGCTAAAGAAAAGATTTTCAAAGTTTAGTGAATAAGACACATTGTACCACCTCACCCCCCCCCAAGAAAAGGACATTTTATTTTTAAAAAGATTTTATTTACTTGACACAGCGAGAGGGAGAGAGCAAGCACAAGCAGGGGGAATGGCAGCCAGAGGAGAAGCAGGCAAGGACCCTGGGATCATGACCTGAGCTGAAGGCAGCTGCCTCATCGACGGAGCCACCCAGGTGCCTGGAAAAGGACATTTTAACTGCCAACTTCACAGTGATAACCATAGAAGCCAGAAGACTGTAAAACCATACTTTCAATGATATTGGAGAAGATAATAGTTGGTTTAGAATTCTCTATCCACCCCCCAAAATCCCAAAACTATTTTTCATAATGAAAACACAATAGAATTTTTCAGCATGAAAACACAATTTATCACTATTAGAGTCTCATTAAAGTAATTCTAGATGATGTATTTCAAACAGAAGGGAAGCTATTCCTGAGGAATTTTATGAAGCAAGGAGGAATAATTAGCAAAATATAAGTCTTTTTTTTTTCTAAGACATAATACCTGGTAAAAAAGAGGGGGGTGTGATAATTGGATTTATAAGTGTTTAATGTCCTTTTGTTGTCTGAAGATGTGCAGAGATACTGGTAAACTTGAGTTTGGGAAGTTCTCCTTGTTGGTTTCTGAGGAAACCAACAGAAGAGAGAGGCAGAAAATATAATTTCTAAGCTAGTGGAAAAAAATGAAAAAAAAAATCAATCTAACAAAAGGAAAGACGAAATAACCTAGGAAAGGTAGCCTACATTAAAACATGCAAAAGAGTAGAAGTAAATCAAAATAGAATAGAAGTGGACATAATAGATGAGGGCGGATAAATGTTGATTAAGTATTTCAGACAAAGATTGTAGGACATGAACAAAAGGTTTTAGGAAAGAGAAACCTCTAGCTGAGTGGTTCCTACAGTATGATTGCCTGTACTAGCGGTATTAACATCACCTGGGAAATTATTAGAAGAAACGGATTCTTTTTTTAAAAAATGATTTTACTTATTTATTTGACAGACAGAGGTCACAAGTAGGCAGAGAGGCAGGCAGAGAGAGAGGGGGAAGCAGGCTCCCTGGTGAGCAGAGAGCCCGATGCGGGGCTTGATCCCAGGACCCTGAGATCATGACCTGAGCCGAAGGCAGAGGCTTAACCCACTGAGCCACCCAGGCGCCCCAAGAAACATAGATTCTTAAACCCACTCTAGAACTATTGAATCAGAATGTCCCGTGATGGGTCCCAAAGACCTGTGCTATCACAAGCCTTCCAGAAGATGCACACTAAGGTTCGAGAACCACTGCTCTAGCTCTATGTTTGTGCGAAAGACCTGTGTAAAGCATGAATAGAAGTATATGAAAGGAAGGTAGTAAATATACCAATTGTTCCAATTGTGTTCTGTGGGGAGGTTGCAAAAGAGCAATCTAATATATTTATCAGAAACGCAGTTTGCAGGGCTCTACCCCACAACCAGAATTATCCGTCTAGTGTTTAATATGTAGCTCGAGGTGCTAGAGACACTATTATACTCAAGTGAAGGAGAAAATATTTTAATTCCTAGGGTGAATAAGGGTCTGGGGATAAATGAGAAAAAGAACAGTCAGGAATATAGTATGGAGCAGGGTGACTACATAAAGGGGAGAGTGGACATTTATAGGTAGTGCAGAATGTAAAAGAGTTTAATGAAAGGTGATACCTAATATTCCATGTGAGTTTTCCTTGGCTACAAGAAAACCCCAAAATTCGTCATTCTAAATCCTAAATGAAATTAGCTACACACAGATGTGCATTCTGGGTGCTTTTGTTATGTTTGTTTCTTGAATGTTGATGAAAGTGAGTTTCACCTGTTAGGCACACACATGCTCGTGTATGCACGTGTGTGGGTATGTGATTGTGGTGGGGAGGTGGTAGTAGTGGGGGGAAGTATGTAGGATGATTTCTATTTTAGTTTTCATTTTCTTGATTATTTTATTTTCATTTAAAAAATTAAGTATATTATTTCCTTCGGGGGTACAGGTCTGTGAATCGTCAGGCTTACACATTTCACAGCACTCACCATAGCACATACCCTCCCCAATGTCCATAACCCAGTCACCCCATCCCTCCTACCCCCCTAGGATGATGATTTCAATGTCCTTTGGCAGATGAGAGCTCAGAGGGAGGCAATTAAGAATGCAAGCATCCCTCAGATGTCTTCAGGGAAGACTTTGATAGTCTATTGAAGATAGACTGGAAACATGAGCAAACTTTGCTAGCTCTGAAGAGTTAGGGACACCCCAGATGACCTATGACTCCACAGTTCATGTACCAACCCTTGGAACACAAAATGGGTGTTCAGTTCATGCTTGTTGACGGTGACTGCCTTTACCAAATCTTGATCTGGCGGTGTGAATTGTCTGGCAGCGGTGAGAATGATGTTTACTTTCTATGGATAACCAAGTTTGAGAACCTGGTCATACCCCTAGAATGAATACTTTCTCTCCCATTACCAAGGCAGTGTTTCTTGCAACTAACTCAGAACCAACTCAGTCTTTACTGTTATCTATCTTTAGGTTGTTCAAGGATTCAAGCATAAAGCAAGAGTTATACTTTGTCCTAAATCTGTCAGTGTCAAGTGTTCAGGAATACAAAGTACCAGATAAACAACTTAGATTAATAACTTGGATTTAAGATGCTGTTGGAAAAAGTTATGATGTAGTCAGGACATAGTCAGCCTATTCACTGAGTATCCCCCTATCCCCCATGTGGAAAGAAAATGAAGTCTGTTTTTTTTTTTTTTTTCCTTCCTGGGATCTGTCTTGCAAACTGGAATATGTAAGAAAGATGGAATTTGAATATCATATTTCAGATTTCCTACTTGAAGGATTTCAAACCCTTGGCAAAAGCTATATAGTAAGTGGTTTCATAGGGGAGGAAAATACAAATTATAGAAGTACCAGCTATGGTTTAATATTTAGGGTGAACTTATATGCAATGTTGACCTTTAGGGTAGAGCATATTTTACTGAGAATCCATCCAGACCCAGAAGTTCTTTTCTATAGTCCCAAACTTGAATAAATAATAATCAGGAAAATTCAGGAGAAATGGACAGATGTGACTTGGTGCTTATTATAGTTTAGTTAGATGTTATCTGAGGTCTTCCAGATCTTAAAAATGTAGGGAAAAAAAGTTCAACCCGCAATTTCATATTCTCAGCTGTTCCCTATCTTGTGAAATCTCAAAGTTCATCCCATGATTTCTAGGAGTACTAAAAAGATTACTTCGGTTTCTGAGCTTCTGTTTTCACCTTCATTTATACTTCTTTCCGTGTTGACCGGAAAATATAGTTGCTTGATTTCCACAAGATACTATAATAAAAAAAAAAACATACAAAAATCTCACTCAAAGCATGTAAATAGTTTTCCTCAGGATGTGGGATCCTTGGAGAGGTTGGACTTCACACTGTGCATCATGAAAATGGCTCTTATCTCTTCCTGTCTCACTGCAAACACCACATGCTTCTCAGGATTACCTCTTGGAAAGGCTACTCAACCCCAGATTCTGACAATGGGTTCTGCTTTTTGGAGAAATCCAGTTTAAAACAATATCCTGTCTCAGAAGTAGGTATTATAGGTCAGGTAGTTGTGAGATAATGAGGTAATGCATGTGAAATACACAAACTGTGTCTGGCACTTAGTAAGCCCTCAGTGAAATATTTGGAATTCATAGAATCCTAAACTGACTCACTTCCTTCACTTACCCTTCTGTGAACTCGCATTTGTGATTCAAATTTGGAGTAGAGAATGCAATTGGATTAGAGTGTGTCACTTGTCCTGTTGCCAGGGTTATGACTCATGACTGATAGCCTTGTGAGGATGATATGGGGTAGGAACAGATTAAGTGTCACCAGGAAGGGTCAGCTGGGAAGACAAATGACCTCCCCACTGGAGTTCTAACCTCTGTTCTATGTTTGAGGGAATGAAGGCTAGGAAAGATTCTGGACCTTGCCAAAGTCACACAGTCAGCAATGTGGAACAGACCTTGCATTCAACTTCTTTGATTCTAGATCCAGTATTCATTTTTCTACAGTGTTAGTGCCAAATCATAATAGTACTTTTTTTTTTCACCAACTGCACATATGACCCTGAAAATGTATTTAATGTACCTATCCCTGAATTACAAGAATTGGTGAAAGTGTTTATTTGTGCTATTTTGCTTCAAATGAGTTGGAGAGAAAATAAATTATTGATTTTTTCCAAATCTTTTGCAAGTTATTGGTAAAAAAATAGTAATAGGTTTTCCAAGTGGACTTTAAAATTTGGACAAACATTACAGTGATACCACTGAAGAATTACTTTGAGCATGGAGAATAGATATTAAAAGGTTACTAAAATCTATGTCAAGATAGATTGACTGGACTAGAATCAAGAAGGAAAAAAGCTGAATTGAAAAAAAAAAAGCTGAATTGTAGGGACAAAGAAAGCTAATACAGCCTTATAATGAGATGTGTTTAAATTTCAGCTGGAGGGAGAAAAATCTGGCATGTAGTAACCATAGTCCACTTTTAAAATTATTTTTGTATGGGAAACTGTGGTCTACTTAAGACAAATAGTCCCAATGAACAATGGGAATTAGACCAGTAAGCCCCGTCATAACCCTAAGGCATAGTATGGCCATTATGTGCTATAGAAAAAGACTTTTGGATCTCTATAAATCACACCAAATATCTCCATTCTTGACTGAACCACCAGCCAAGGGGTTATCTTGGAGTTCAAAGGATAGCATTGGTGATATGTAAAAGGACTTTAGACTATTCAGGGAACAGGCACTATATATAAATCTAAACATAGCCCCTGAGAAATAATCCAACTTTCAGCACATAAAAACTTTGTGGATTCCAAGAACAAATGTCACCAGCTGAGGTGAAATTATGGATTTCTATAGCTTGGTTTAGTGTAGGAAAGTTTTAAAAATAAACTATAGGGTTATAACCCCATTTCACAACCTACCCACAATAAATTCACCTTATAAACCCCTCAAACAGCTACTACTAAACCCCTCAGACAGATAAAGTGACCTTCCCTTGTAATCAGATACTATTATTCTTAGGACCTATTATACAGAACAATTTTCTGTGTTTTTGCAATAGAGAAAATTATTTTGACCTTTGTACACCTGTTTGTTTAAAAAAAAAAAAAAACAAAACCAATACCTACTTCTAGCTATAAACCAGACTTTGGGTGAACTTCTTATTCTTATTTTGTACTGCTTTGGCAACAAAGATTGTTTTGATCCATGTTGAATCTTGGCAATCACAATTTTTTAAAAAAATTAACATATAATGTGTTATTAGCCCCAGGGGTACAGGTCCGTGAATCATCAGGCTTACACATTTCACAGCACTCACCATAGCCCAGTGTCCATAACCCAGCCACCCTATCCCTACACGCCCCCCTCCCCCAGCAACTCTCAGTTTGTTTCGTGAGATCAAGAGTCTGTTATGGTTTGTCTCCCTCCTGATCCCATCTTGTTTCATTTTTTCCTTCCCTACCCCCCCACAGCTCCTCGTCCTGCCTCTCAAATTCCTCATATCAGAGAGATCATATGATAATTGTCTTTCTCTGATTGACTTACTTTGTTCAGCATAATACCCTCTAGTTCCATCCATGTCATTGCAAATGGCAAGATTTCATTTCTTTTGATGGCTGCATATTATTCCATTGTGTATATATACCACATCTTCTTTAGCCATTCATCTGTTGATGGACATCTAGGTTCTTTCCATAGTTTGACTATTATGGACATTGTTGCTATAAACATTGGGGTACAGGTTCCCCTTTGGATCACAGCATTTATATCCTTAGGGTAAATACCCAGTAGTGCAATTGCTGGGTCATAGGGTAGCTCTATTTTCAACTTTTTGAGGAACCTCCCTGTTGTTTTCCAGGGTGGCTGCACCAACTTGCATTCCCACCAACAGTGTAGGAGGGTTCCCCTTTCTCCGCATCCTTGCCAACATCTGTCATTTCATGACTTGTTAATTTTAGCCATTCTGACTGGTGTGAGGTGGTATCTCACTGTGGTTTTGATTTGTATTTTGCTGATGCCGAGTAATGTTGAGCACTTTTTCATGTGTCTGTTGGCCATCTGGATGTCTTCTTTGCAGAAATGTCTGTTCATGTCTTCTGGGCAGTCAGAATTTTTGTGTATTCAGTTAGGTTTCACATAATGTATGCATTTCTGATGCAAAGGATAGCTAAATACATCTGCGTTCCTTTTGAGATGAGGAAGAAAACTACAGGAACAGTTCAGTAACACCCAAATTGACTCAGTTACTGCAGTCATTGAGAGGTTTATGTTTAGATTTGTGGCTAAACAGAAGCCAATCAGGAAGTCCATTTTCCCCCCCAAACATTTTTTTTAATTAAAAACTCAAATCTATTAAGTACGCTGTGATGATACACTAGATCCTTTCCTTTATACATAGTTCAGGATTGTTGGGTAATAGCATATAGGTTTGAGTTTAATTTATACTTACCTACAATTGTGCCTTAGAAGATTTTGAAAAATTTTAGTACACAGTTCACACTTACATAGTACTTTCTATGCTCCTGTAACTTTTCTAAAATTTTTTATTTAATAATTTTTTATTTTTTTATTAACATATAATGTATTATTAGCCCCAGGGATACAGGTCTGTGAATTGCCAGGTTTACACACTTCACAGCACTCACCATAGCACATGCCTTCCCCAAGTTCCTGTTACTTTTCTTTGTTCTGTATGGGTATCTAAATGATTATATGTGTGTGTGTGTTGCATATGTATAAATACACTTAACCCTTATAACACCTGGGGAAGCCAGGTACTGTTAGTAACACCCCCAGTTTACAGATAAGGAGATAAGTACTGAGAAGCTGAGTAACTTGCCTAAGACCACACTGTATGGAAGAATCAGGGTGGGAATCTGAGCATTTTGGCCCCAGAGCCTATGCTCTTAAGCCCCGTACTATATTGCCCTGAAGTCAAGTTAGTCCATTCTTGATGATAAGTGAGGTGCTGTGGCTTATTGGTATGGGACAGGAAGGGACATAGGTTAAATCCCCTTTTCTTCTGTAATCAGCTTCATGATCTTGGGCAAGTCACTTTGGGCCTGGGATTATATTTTTTACCATTGAATTAAAAGGATTAATCTAGGCTTGAGCATCTGTTATGGTCACCATTGGCCTCATTTGGCTAATAAGCACCTGAAACAATTGACTTCGAGCCAAGTAGAAGATACCAATGGGTTTTAGGCCTTAGTGTGAAAAAAAGAATTTAAGATGTCTAGTGTTTTTTATATTGGTTTTATGTTGAGATGATCTTCTGGATATATAGAATGAAATGAATTTATTAAAATTAATTTCACCTGTTTTTACTTTTGTCAGTGTGACTACTAGAAATATTAAAATTCCATGTGTTTTAACTTTGTGATCCGCATGTATTTCTGTTGGACTGTGGAGGTTATACCAAAAGTTGTTTGTCTACATGCCCACTGATATTATCAAGTGAAATTCCATTATAGGCATTGGCAGGGAGGTACAATTTCAGAAACATCTTTTATATCAAGATTTTCTTACTTGCTAAAGAAAATTTTAGAATGCAAGTGCCAGAATACTGGCATAAAAATAACCCAGGTCCACTCCAAGTCATTTAAATTTACTTATAAATGCTGCTGTTTGTTATTAAGAACAAATTATTTGATCACACTTCAAACAGAGGTGTCATTCTGGTGTCAAGATGTCACAAGTATCCTAGATATCTCAGTGATCCTTCCAGTTCTGAAATTCTTCAGTTCCATTCTTATAGAAACCTAGCCATGGACTGTCTATAAGATGAAAATGGAGAAATAAAGATGCAAAGATAGAACGCACAACATGTTTATAAGTTGGAGAATGTCAGGAGTATTGTCATTTTTCTCCTTCTCAAAGAGCTGATGATCTCGGGAGGCTACCAGCAGTGGATTCCCTGAAGGAAAGAAAATTCAAGGTGCTGGGATCAAATGGCCCAGCCTGGCTAGAGCACAGATTTAGTATTCTAGTTCTGCCTCTGTTGTTTGATCAGTTTCCCAAACAGTTCTGTTTCCACCTGCACCAAGGTGTGGCAAGAGCAGCTATTCTCCCTGTTTCCACTGTCAGTGCTTGTTGGAGGTGAGCTACCTCGTGCAGATGATCTGATAGTTTGGATTTGCCCTTGCATCTTACAGGCTGGGTGATAGGATCAGTTTCAGGTTAAAAGTTACATTTTTGATAATTTATTACCTTAAAGATGTTGTGGGGTGATTCATGGAATGTAGAAGATGTCAGCAGTCAGAAGTAGTACACTAACAAAAAGAAAATTATTACATTTTCTTTAAATAAGATTGTGAATTATTAAATCCATTTGGTTTACTAAAAATGTCTCTCAGGCAAAAGATTTATTGAATTAAGTGGAAGTCAAGGTCAAAGAGAATAAACACCATTTGAAAAATGTCTTCCTTCCCTTATACTTTCCCTCTCATCTTTCAGATCACAATACAAAGCCATAGTATTATATCCATAATATAATACATATCTATAATACATATCCATACTATCCATAATACATAGCCATAATACAAAGCCATAGTAAGGCTGTTGGGTCATCCAAGCTTTCTTCACTCAAGGGATTAATACTGTAATATAGTGTTTCTCAAAGTGTGGTCCCTGGACTAAAATCAGTAGCATCACCTGGGAACTTAGAAATGCACATTCTTGGATCTCAACCCAGACTTACTGAAACTAACTCTAGAGGTGAAGCTCAGCAGTTGATGTTTTAACAAGCTCTCCAGGGGATTCTCACCCAAGTTAGAGAACCTGTGCTGTGTAGACACAGCTGGAGGCTTGATTCCCTTGACCACTCGTGCAGTCAGTTGTGAGTATCTGTGAGCAGCTAATAGCCCACAGCTCACTTCTGCAACCTCCAGCAACTGTCCTTGGTTGAACTACCTTGTCCAGACATGGAGACCCTCAGAGGTATGCCACAGTCCCCACTCTGGAGCCTGCCCAACCTGATATGGGCATATAAAACCCCAGCCTCTTCCTTCAAGGCAGGACAACTGTCGTGTGGTATGTGCCAGAGCTCTCCTGTGAGATCATGCCATAGATGTTATTATATCCTTGCTCATCTCTTTGCCATTCCTAGTCTTGCTCCCCCACTTCCTTACCAGCGTCCTCCCTCAATATAGCTCATGCACCCGAATACTTGTCTCAGGCTCTGCTTCCATGGCATCAGCTCACCTTCAATCACAGGTCAGAAGACTGTGGCCTACAGTCCAGTCACCAGTTTGTGCAAATAAAGATTTAGTGGAAAATATCTATGCCTGTCCATTTACACATTGCTTGTGGTTGCTTTTGCACTACTATAGCAGAACGAAATAGTTGTGGCAGAGACAGTGTGTAGTCCACAAAACCTACAATGTTCACTATCTAGCTCTTTAAGGGAAAGACATCCTGATGTCTACCTAAGACGTGAGCCAAGGTCAGATGGACGAAAGCTAAAAGGGAACAAAAGACGTCTGTGTGTTAAGCATGTGTTGTAAACAGAGATGTGCTAGAGCTTGTTGTGGAATTGTGTTTCTTTCAGCTCTACGTGTGACATCACGTTGGTAGCTTGAAATCAGCCACGATATGAATATTTCCACCATGGGAATTGGCAAATTCTGTAAATCAGATATATTTTTTCCCCCTGGAGTTACAGGTGTTAAGTATTTACCAGCATATCACTGGTTAGAAGCTAGATGCCTTATGCCCTTTAGAATAGTACAAAAAATCAAGACTTTAATGGAAAATAAGAAAAAAAATAATTAAGATCTCTAAAGTGTATGTAAAAGCACTTTTGAAAGAGTCACTTTAATTTTATTATTATTATTATTTTTTTACAGAAAACCTTTTTCTTGTGGGCACACATGATCTTTGGGGTCTGTCTCCATGCTCTGTTTTTGTTTTTTTTTATACTAGTCTGTGCTATTTACTAACTTTCCTCTGAAATGGGGCACTCCTCAACTTTCTTTATTGGGTTGCTTCATTGTTGTCTTGTGGTCAACCACAGCTTTCCTAACAGATTCTCTGGGGCATAACTTTGGTCTCAGCACTTCAAGAATTTATAGAAGTCTAAAATCTTGTTATCCCTAGTTACTCTTATCCTCAAAAGCCTCTTATAGTCTAATAGGAGTGGCTGAAGGGCTCTGACTGGCTAGCACCTTGGACTTGAGGGTGTTAGTTTCCTATTTTTCTAAAATAGAGGAGAGATAGGAGAAGAGTGGGGTTCACAACTGTTTCGTTTGGGGGAATATGGTATCCAGCCTACAGGATGACCCCTAGTGGTCCCCATTTTCTATTATTTATGCTCTGTGTAGTTCCTTCTTGTATGAATCAAGATGACCAGTAACAAGTGAGGTATTGCAGAAATGGCAATGTGTGACTTCCGAGGATACATCATAAGAGATATTGTAGCTTCTCCCTTGGATTATTCATTCATTAGGGAATCCAGCTACCATGTTGTGAGGACACAGGCCATCAGAGAGAAACTGAGACCTTTCACCAGTAGCCCACACCTTAGAAGATCTCTAGACCCAGTCAAGCCTCCATATGACTACATCCTAATCTAGCTACGTTGTTCGTGAATTCCTGATCCACGGTAACCATGTGAGATAATAAATACTCTTGTTTTAAGCTGCCAAGTTTTAGGGTTATTTGTAATGTAGCAATAAATAAGTAACACACTAAAGGTTTATCCCCTTCAGTGGTGGTTCATGAGGTGTCAGAATTTGAAATTATCATCTAAATTTGAAAACTAGTACATCCCAACAGTCTTTGGAGGACAGATAATTTCTACTCTTGTATGCTTGCATAACTCAAAGTATTTTTGACTCACTAGCCAAGGTAAGTCATATGAACCTGTGAATTCTCTGATATGTGTTACTGTTTCACTGCCAAAGAGAGGTCAGTGGTGTGGCAACATACCACTCCAGGTCAGAGAGAGCAATTTTGCTTAATGATTCTGGCGTGTGTTGATTTTATTTATTTATGATATGGTCTTTTTGTAGCTGAGTCATCTGGAAATGGTTTTCCTATCACTGGAGTCCTGACAGATATTTATGACCGCTAAAATGCCCCATGAGCCAGTAGTGCTGTTGCAAGTCCTTTGCCGCCAAGGCTACCTCTTCAAATCTGGCCTCGATAATAAATTGTATTGTTTTTCTGAGAAGACAACGGGTGTATTCAAAACCCATTGTGTTTGGGCTTTCACCTGAATTATTGAGCACACAATTTATTTTTCTACCTTTGCTGAGTTGCCACTGAAGTTACAACTAATTCCCACCCCCCACTCTGGTTACTGTGTTCTGTACATTTCCTAATTTGACTCTCATCCTTAACTGGAAGTTTAACCTTTCATCTTTTTTCTTTTTACCCCTTCAAAAACTAAAGAGAATGGGGAGCCTTGGCTCAGGTCATAATCCCAGGGTCCTGGGATTGAGCCCCACGTCAGGCTCCCTGCTCAGTGGGGAGTCTGCTTCTGCCTGCCACTCTGCCTGCTTGTGGGTGCACACTCTCTTTCCCCCTCTCTCTATGTGTGAAATAAATAAAATCTTAAAATACCTAAAAGAGAAAGGCACTGAAGTTCTTTGAAGCAGTGTCTAATGCATAAAAATTAATAATCATTTTTGATTTCCTGTTCTGTTTGGAAAGGTTATTGGTTTTTGCTTCGTAGGTGTCAGGTTTTATCTATGGTGTAGAGTCATCTGGTCTAGGATGCAATTTTCATGTATGATTGTAGTCATGAAAACATCTCTCATCACATATGATCCATGGATGAAAAAAAAATCTTACAGCAACACCATCAATTTCACACTTGTTCTGAAATTTTATTGCACTAACAGTTTCTGTTTCCTGGACAGAGGTTCTATCTGGCAAAAGTTGGCAGGAGAATCTCTCTTTGCCATCTCCTTTTTTATGCTCGTATCCAATCTTTTCCCCTCTCCTCTTCTCTCCTCCCCTCCCCTCTCCTTCCTTCCCTGTCCTCTCCTTCCTTCCCTCCCCTCTGCTTCCTTCCTTCCCTCCCCTCTGCTTCCTTCCTTCCTTCCTTCCTTCCTTCCTTGCTTCCTTCCTTCCTCAGGGTCCCTTCTTCCATATTGCCTCATCTGAGCCTCTGCTCCATGCTTTTTAATCAAATTCCTCCTGCCTTAGCACTGTGGTTTGCAAATGCTTTTTATAATGAGGTCCTGACAAAATCTTAGGTGATCCTTCGATAGACAGATAAAAGCAGTGTTGTCTTACTTATTTGCAACTTCTAATTCATTAGATTTACTTATTAATTGCAACCAGGAGATTATTAGGGATGTTGGCTGAAAACATACAAAATCAGGGCTTGCTTGTGGCATTTGGAGTCTTACACCAAACTTATCATGTAGTGTCTCTCATTTTCTAAATATTTTTGCATATAGAGTTAAAAAAAGAGCCTGACTCAAATAGTTTGTGGCAAATGGCAACAAGTTTGTTAACAATCCATCTTGAAATATCAAAATGCACTTCAAACAAACGTATCCACAAATTTGAAAATGGCAAAAAATAACATTTTGTCTCAAAATAGAATTATCTTAAATATCTAATGATCTATTTGTTTTAAATATCAAACACTCATTTTAACATTCATTTTAGAGCAATGGAAAATGCCTTTCAGATAATAACCTAAGATATTCAGCAATCTCACTTAAAAACATTCAGAGCTCATCTCTTCAGCAGTGCACTTGAAATTCCAGAAGCGTGTTTTTTTTTCTGACATCTTATGAAATGTTCCCTATACCAGATGATTTTCTTTAATGCCAGATAGAGCTCAATTCAGCTTAGGAAAAAGAAAAATCCAGCGAAGCCTGCAAGGTTGGGTGGTCATGTTAACTGGAGGTGTAGTTAGTTAATGGAATCTCTTTATACTTAGGTATCATTGACCCCGTCCAACTGATCTGTTAATGTGGAGTCAAGTGCAGTGGCCGACTTCAAAGGGATTGCCCTCATTTTACTTTTAAGTGTCCTTCCACCTGGGCAGCCAGTCTCCACAGCTTCCTTAGTCCCACCCTTTCATCTGGCATGACATCTCCTCTCATCTACATCCATTAAGTCTTCTTGGCCATGTGAGGCTCCACCTCATTTGACTTATTGTATACAGTAGGTTATCCAGGTGAGCTGACTGCAAGAAACAGAACACCCATGTGCACGTACAAGGTGATGCCTTCTTAGGCTCTATTCATCGTTCATGGATAAAGATTCACAGGATGCATTATTTCAATGGAAATCATCTTACGAACCCCTCACCTTTAAATGCCTGCCTATAAATGCCTGCAAGTAATGATAAAATTTAGGTATCATCATTTGTGTTGTTTCAGAGAACTCACAAAAGTCTAATTGGAAGGCCACCTTGTTATAAAAATGACAGTATCGATGCTATCTATCACCCAACACCTTTGACAGCTGTTGGCATCAAACGTTGGCACTCCCCTCACGTGAATACATCTCAGCAGTGTTTTGACGAGATCTTCTACTCCTGTCATACTTTGTGCCTTTGCCTCTATACCATCAGCGCAGGGAGTCTGACACAGGGGTGCCAAAATATGATGGCGAGGTGAAATGTTTAACAGTATATTCCCCACCTGGTTGTCAAAGAAACATGCTTCTCTGAAAGTAAAGACAAGAGGGCCAGGAGGTCAGTTCTCTTCATGTTCATTTGAATTAAAATTGGTCACAAACTCCTTCTTGATAGACTATGTTGGATAAAGGTAAGATGTTCCCTGTTATCAGGCAAAGATACTGGCAGTGTGCTGTTCCTGTTCGTCCGTGCTTTCCTCCTTAACTCCTTTGAAGGATACTAGAGCATATTATATTTAAAATTTTGTGTATTTATAGTATATTAGTATATTTTAATCTTTGTGTCTAAACTTTACATGTTTTTTTTATTGTGTTATGTTTGACACTATCCAGTATGCATTCATTTGTAAAATATAAAGCTATGCAATTTTTATGCTGAAAGAGGCAGGAATCCTTATTTTTATGCTGTTAGCTTTAAATATGGCCTTGTAATCTGGGAAGGATGGGCTATAGAACAAAATATAAAAGTTTCACTGTATAAAATGAGCACTTGGATACTTCTTATTGCTCTGCAAAAATGGCACCAAATACCCAATAGGCATCCTTGTGCTCTGTTGTCTCTGGGCAACTTATGAGAATTTTACTTAAAAGACTTTCCTTCTGTTACAAGATGATCCCCTTTGGCTGAAAAACCCATCACTAATTGCATTGGATGGGCTGTCCTTTCCTCTTGTGCCTGCTCAATCTCTCCGTTCTATCAATAAATTTGTCTTTTCTTCAATCTTTGATCCATTTCTGGTTTTAAGAATGCTTCTGTCACCTTCACCTGAAAAATCACAAAATTGATGAATATTAATGATGGACCTAAATGCTTGAAATGTGTAAAGGCTAAAACTCTGACATCATCATGGTGAAATATTCTCCATGTTCACTAACTGCATAATTCCGTGCACTAGGAGTAGGGACGGTGCTAGGTCACACGTACGCTGGGTCCACATGGCATATTTGGAAGGCAGTTGGATAACCATTGTTTTAATGCAACTGAGCTCCCTTTAGTTTAAATCAATATTGATGTACGAATGGCCAAAAATCCATTAATTTGCTTATTCAAAAAAAGGATGCTTGCTAACCCAGGTAAAGGTAAAATCTTATTGTGGGAAATATAAACGTTTCTAGTAATAATTATCCAGTGAGCTGGCAAAGAATGCAGAGTCCTGGGCTATCTGCCCATTAATTTGGATTCAGCAGATCCAGGGTTGATGGCAATATTCTATACTTTCAAAAAGTACCACAGGAAGTTCTGATACAAGTTGTCCATGCATCGTACTCTGGAAAATACAGCTCTAGAATTTTCGGAAAGAAAGCCAGGGATGGATATTTTCCCCAGAAAGCTGTTTGAACTACCTGAATGTCATTCTTTCCAGTGCCATATGTTTATGTCAGACTTCACTGTGACATAGGAAGGTTGGGTCACTATTGCAGAACACTCTCAATTGTTGTGCCAAGATAGCTAGCTGGCCATGGCCTTTAAAAAAAGACAAGTATTGTAGAATCCAGAGAAACTTGGTAAAGTTAATTAACCTTATCACCACAGTTTTTCCCAGCTGTCAATTAACAATGTTTCCACAAGGAGAGATTCTGCTGCTCGGTTGTAATTCTTCTGATTGGAGTAATGACAGTATACATTTAATATGTCATTCTGTTTCATTAAGTGCATCCTAACCAGCCACCTGTGGTGGTGGTGCTGCACAACACGAATGAGAACACCTTGTGGAGACTTTGTCAGGCTTGGGGTGCAACGTGGGTGACCAGACAGGAGCTTGCCACCCGCCCACCCTGGTGCCAGTCATGTTGGGAATCTTCATCCGTCTTTCTCCATTCTTCCTAGCTTGTCTAGGCAGTATTTGGGCAAGACTGCAGCTGAGATTCTCCCTCTCCCCTCCAGCATTTGGCTATCTTTCTCTCTCCATCTGAGTTTCTCTAGGAGCAAGCCTCAAAGGGCTTGAGTACATATCATTTAATGGGTTAAGATGCAAAAAATTCTAGGGACATGGGGGTGTGAAATTGGATGGGGAAGAAAGTACGGGGGGGAGGCTGTGTTATCAAGGAAGTTAGCACTGTGGCCATCTGGAGTGCCATCTGAAACCCTAGGAGAACTACAAGTCCCATGGTTAACCTGCACAAGGAAGAAGGAGCTGGGTAGATAACCATCAACTTCCTGTAGTACATAGTGGGCAGTGGCAGCTTCTGGGAGCGGACTTGGTTTCTCTTTTATGCCAGTGGAGTAGGCTCATTGCAGAAACAGTCAGCCAAGCCAGAAAATTAAACTCCCCCTAGAATCTCCCCTCTAAGCATCTCTAAAGGAAACTCCAGTATGGTTGAAAGTGGTTTATTGTGAGTAACAAAAGAGGAAACGGGGTTGACCAGGGTTAGAGATTACAAGGGTTATAGGAACTCTGTGCCAGGAAGAGGAACAAAGATAAAATATTTCTTAGAGTACTGAAATTTTTATCTGTTAAATTGGTTATGCAGATTAATTCCCCCAAATATCTGTGGCATCCCCGCTTCCATTTTTGTTCCACTACCATCATGGTGTTTTGGGTTCTCTTCTTTCATCTAGGTCATTGTGGTAGCCATGGTACTTTTACAGCATCTGTATTTACTCCTTCTGAATTTTTCTCCATATTTCTTCTAGTGATAGTTTTCTTGGGAAACTATAAAATTCTTCACACATACAAAATGTATTTTTAAAAGTAATCAGGTACTCATCATTTACTTTAAAAATATACACTACCTGGGGTGCCTGGGTGGCTCAGCTTGTTAACCCTCTGCCTTTGGCTCTGGTCATGATTCCAGGGTCCTGGGATTGAGCCCCACATTGGGCTCCCTGCTCAGGGGAGAGCCTGCATATCCATCTCCCTCTTCCATGCTCTCTGTCACGTGCACCCGAATGTTTATAGCAGCAATGTCTACAATAGCCAAACTATGGAAAGAACCTAGATGTCCATCAACAGATGAATGGATAAAGAA
Organism: Mellivora capensis; assembly: GCA_004024625.1. Classification (NCBI taxonomy): domain Eukaryota; kingdom Metazoa; phylum Chordata; class Mammalia; order Carnivora; family Mustelidae; genus Mellivora; species Mellivora capensis. The sequence continues at coordinate 75,491 of PISX010009470.1, forward strand.
GATGTGGTATATATACACAATGGAATACTATGCAGCCATCAAAAGAAATGAAATCTTGCCATTTGCAACGACGTGGATGGAACTAGAGGGTATCATGCTTAGTGAA
>PISX010009471.1:0-75603 GCA_004024625.1 Mellivora capensis
CTCGGCTGCATGTTTTTCTCGTTCAGTGCTCTGAATATATCATGCCAGTTCTTTCTGGCCTGCCAGGTCTCTGTAGACAAGTCTGCTGCCAATCTAATATTTTTACCATTGTATGTTACAGATTTCTTTTCCCGGGCTGCTTTCAGGATTTTCTCTTTGTCGCTAAGACTTGTAAATTTTACTATTAGGTGACGAGGTGTGGACCTATTCTTGTTGATTCTGAGGGGGGTTCTCTGCACCTCCTGGATTTTGATGCTTGTTCCTTTTGCCATATTAGGGAAATTCTCTACAATAATTCTCTCCAATATACCTTCTGCTCCCCTCTCTCTTTCTTCTTCTTCCAGAATCCCAATTGTTCTAATGTTGTTTCGTCTTATGGTGTCACTTATCTCTCAAATTCTCCCCTCGTGGTCCAGTAGCTGTTTGTTCCTCTTTTTTTCAGCTTCTTTATTCTCTGTCATTTGGTCTTCTATATCACTAATTCTTTCTTCTGCCTCATTTATCCTAGCAGTAAGAGCCTCCATTTTTTATTGCACCTCACTAATAGCTTCTTTTATTTCAACTTGGTTAGATTTTAGTTCTTTTATTTCTCCAGAAAGGGCTTTTATATCTCCAGCGAGGGTTTTTCTAATATCTTCCATGCCTTTTTCAAGCCCGGCTAGAACCTTGAGAATTGTCATTCTGAACTCTAGATCTGATGTATTCCCAATGTCTGTATTGATTAGGTCCCTAGCCTTTGGTACTGTCTCTTGTTCTTTTTTTTGTGGTGAGTTTTTCCGCCTTGTCATTTTTTCCAGATAAGTTTATATGAAGGAGCAAATAAAATACTAAAAGGGTGGCAAAGACCCTAGGAAAATGCCCTTTAATGAAAAAATTGAATTAACTGCAAGACTAAAGAATCATGGGGAGAAAGCCATGAATTCCGCGCTTTGCTTTCTTCTCCTCTGGAGTTCCGCTGCTCTCCTTGTTAAGTGAACTTGGTCTTGGCTGGATTTCTTTTGATCTTCTGGGGGAGGGGCCTGTTGTAGTGATTCTTAAGTGTCTTTGCACGAGGCAGAGATGCACCGCCCTTACCAGGGGCCGGGCTAAGTAATCCACTTGGTTTCGCTTTCGGGAGCTTTTGTTCCCTGAGCGCTTTCCGTAGAATCCGGAGGACGGGATTGAAAATGGCAGCCTCCCAGTCTCTGGCCCAGAGGAGCTGAGATTTCGGGGCTCCACTCCTTAGAGAAAAGCCCCGGCTACTCCCGTCTCCCTTGCCTCTGGCAGCCCTCCAAGCTCACCCAGCCTGTGACCGGTTCAAGGTAACCCCGAGCTGAGAGTTCACTCCTCGGCTCTGTCTCTGTGGCCAGCTTCCCTGCTCCAATACCTGCTAGCTCTGTGACACTCAGACACCCCCAATCCTTCTGTGACCTTGCGGGACCTGGGGCCACGCTGACCCCGCGTGGGCTTCAACCCGGTTTAGCCTCTGGAGCGATGTCCCTCAGTGGAGCAGACTTTTAAAAGTCCCAATTTAGTGCTCTGTTGCTCCGCTGCTTGCCGGGAGACGGCCCCTCCCCTGCAGTCTATCCTTCTGTCGCTTTTGATTCACTTCTCCGCCGGTCCTACCTTCCAGAAGGTGGCCGATTTTCTGTTTCCAGATTTGCTGTTCTTCCTCTCTTTGATCTCCTGTTGGATTTGTAGGTGTTCACAATGGTTTGACAAGCTATCTAGCTGATCTCCTGCTACCTGATATAGTCTCAGTGGCTACTTCTCCACCATCTTGCTTGTTTCTAGGGCGGTGGTTTGCCCTGTGTCCTCTTTTTCATAAATCTAAAAGTTGTTGATTTTTTTTAGTTTGCTCAACTTTTCCTTATTTCTTTTTAAGATTTTATTTATTTGAAGACAGAGATCACAAGTAGGCAGAGAGGCAGGCAGAGAGAGAGGTGGAAGCAGGTTCCCTGCTGAGCAGAGAACCTGATGTGGGGCTCCATCCCAGGACCCTGAGATCATGACCTGAACCCAGGGTGGAGACTTAAGCCACTGAGCCACCCAGGTGCCCCCAACTTTTACTTATTTTTAAGATATAGTGGAAAATTCTAAACTGCTTACATGTGGAACTGGAAATATTAATTGCCTGGATTAACTCTTTATTTTTTTTGAGATATTATTGATATATAACATTATATTAGTTTAGGCATACAGTGTAATGATTCTGTATTTGTATATATTGTGAAATGATCACCATAGTAGGTCTGGTTAACTAATTCATTCCATACATACTTACAAATTCATTTTTCTTGTGATGAAGACTTTTAAGATTTACTCTCTTCACAACTTTCAAATATGCAATACAATATTATTAACTATAGTCACCATGGTGTACATTACACCCCCATGACTTATTTATTTATTATTGGGAGTTTTGCCTTTTGACCCCTTTAACCCATTTTGCTCATCCTCTCCCAAACACCAAACTGATCTCTGGATCTATGAGCTCTTTTCTTTTCTTTTCTTTCTTTGTTGTTGTGTTGTTGTTTGTTTGTTTTCCTGATTCCACATATAATTGAGATAATATGCTGTTTGTATTTCTGTGTCTGAATTACTGCACTTAGCATAATGCCCTCAAGGGCCATCCATGTTGTGGCAAATGGTGAGATTTCAGCCTTTTTTTTTTTTTAATGGCTGAATAATGTTCTATTTTGTCTATTTACCATATTCCCTTTATCCATTTATTCATCAGTGAACACTTAGGTTGTCCTATGTCCTGGTTCTTGTAAATAATTCTACAGTGAACATGGGGGTGCATACATGTACTGAAGTTAGTTTTTCATTTTCTTTGGATAAGTAGGGGGCAGAATTGCTAGATCAGGTGGCAGTTCTATCTTTAATTTCTTCAGGAACCTCCACACTGATTTCCATGGTGACTGCACCAATTTACATTCCCAGCAACAGTGCATAAGTATTCTTTTTTCTCCATATTTTTGTTAATTGTTATTTTCTAGTCTTTTTGATTATAGCCATTCTAGTAGGTTTGAAATCATATCTCATTCTGAGTTAGATAGGCATTTCCTTAATGATTAGTGGTGTTCAGCATCTTTTTATATACCTATTGCCCATCTGGATGTCTTCTTAGGGAGAGAAAAAATGTCTATTCAGATCATCTATCCATTTTTTAGTCAGGCTGTTTTTTGGTCTTGAGTTGTATGAGTTCTTTATACATATTGTACATTAACCCCTTCTCAGATACGTGATTAACAAATATTTTCTCCCATTTGGTAGATTGCTTTTCACTTTGTTGATGATTTTCTTTGCCGTACAGAGCTCTTCTTAGGTTGATGGGATGATAATAGTTTATTTTTGCTTTTCTTTTCTTTGCTTTTTTGGGTCAGATCTAAAATATACTCAATGTCATCGTGCTACCATATATGTTTTCTTCTAGGAGTCTTTTGGTTTCAGGGTTACATTCAAGTCTTTAATCAATTTTTAATTAATTTTTTGTATCATATAAGATAGTATAGTTTCATTCTTTTGCATGTGGCAGTCCATTTCTCACAACACCATTTATTTAATAGATTGTACTTTACCCATTGTATATTCTTGGTTCCTTTCACACAGATTAATTGGCCATAGATGTGTGGATTTATTTCTGAGCTCTCCATTCTGTTCCTTTGATGTATGTGTCTGTTTTTATGCCAATACCATACTCTTTTTATTACTGTAGTTTTGTAGTATAGTTTGAAATCATAGGACATAGTGCCTTTAGCTTTGTTCTTTCTCAAGATTACTTTGGTTACTCACGATCTTTTAAAATTTTAGACAAATTTTAAAATTGTCTGTTTTAGTTCTGTGAATAAAGCTGTTGGAATTTTGATAGAAATTGCATTGAATCTATATATTGCTTTGGATAGTATGGATATTTTAACAATATTAACTCTTCTAATCCATGAGCATGTAGTACTCCATTTGTTTGTGTCTTGAATTTATTTCACCAATGTTTTACAGTTTCCAAGCATACAAGTGATTCATTCCCTTGTTTAATGTATTCCTAGATATAAATTTTATTCTTTTTGATATAATTGTAAGTGGGATTTTTTCTTAATTTCTTTCTGATAGTTATAATTAATATCTAAAAATTCAATAGGTTTTTATGTATTAATTTTGTATCCTGCAACTTTATTGAATTTTTTTATTATAACATTTTTTTGATGAAGTCTTTAGGATTTTCTATATATAATATCACATCATCTACAAAGAGTGACAGTTTTACTTGTTACCTTCTGGTTTGGATGCCATTTATTTCTTTGTCTTACCGAATTCTCATGGCTAGGACTTCAATATCATGTTGAATAAAAGTGGTAACTGTGGGCATTCTTGTCATGTTCATAATCATAGAGAAAAAGGTTTTAACTTTTCACACTTGAATAATATGTTACCTGTGGCTTGAATAAGAGTTTTGATCATTAATAGATGTTGAATTGTGTCAAATGCTTTTTTGGCTTCTATTGAGATGATTATATGATTTTTTTAAAAATATATCTCAATTTTATGTAAGTATGTATTTATTTATTTACTTGAAATTATTTTTATTAACATATAATGTGTTATTTGCCCCAGGGGTACAGGTCTGTGAATCACCAGGCTTACACATTTCACAGCACTCACCATAGCCCATACTCTTCCCAATGTCTGTAACCCAACCACCCTATCCCTATCCACCACCCCCCATCAAATCTCAGTTTATTCTGTGTGATTAAGAATGTCTTATGGTTTGTCTACTCCTGATCCCATCTTCTTTCATTTTTACCTTCCCTACCCCCCATAAACCCCTCATCTCTCAAATTCCTCATATCAGAGAGATCATATGATAATTGTCTTTCTCTGATTACTTATTTCACTCAACATAATACCCTTTAGTTCTATCTGTGTTGTTGCAAATGGTAAGATTTCATTTCTTTTGATGGCTGCATAATATTCCACTTTATATATATACCACATCTTCTTTATCCATTCATCTGTTGGACACCTAGTTTCTTTCCATAGTTTGGCTATTGTGGACATTGCTGCTATAAACATTCAGGTGTATGTGCCCCTTCAGATCACTACATTTGTATCTTTAGGGTAAATACCCAGTATTGTGATTGCCAGGTTGTAAGATAGCTCTATTTTCAACTTTTTGAGGAACCTACATGCTGTTTTCCCGAGCGGTTGCACCAGCTTGCATTCCCACCAACAGTGTAGGTGTTTTTCTCTTTCCCTTTCTCTGCATCCTCGCCAACATGTGTAATTTCCTGACTTGTCAATTTTAGCCATTCTGACTGGTGTAAGGTGGTATCTCATTGTGGTTTTGACATGTATTTCCCTGATGCCGAGTGATGTGGAGCACTTTTTCATGTGTCTGTTGGCCATTTGGATGTCTTCTTTGCAGAAATGTCTGTTCAGGGCACCTGGGTGGCTCAGTGGGTTAAGCCACTGCCTTCGGCTCAGGTCATGATCTCGGGGTCCTGGGATTGAGTCCCACATCGGGCTCTTTCCTCAGCAGGGAGCCTGCTTCCCTCTTTCTCTCTGCCTGCCTCTCTGTCTACTGTGAGCTCTCTCTGTCAAATAGATAGATGAAATCTTTAAAAAAAAAAAAAGAAAAGAAATGTCTGTTCATGTCTTCTGCCCATTTCTTGATTGGATTATTTATTATTTGGGTGTTGAGTTTGGTAAGTTCTTTATAGATTTTGGAGACTAGTCCTTTATCTGATATGTCATTTGCAAATATCTTCTCCCATTCTGTCAGTTGTCTTTTTTTTTTTTTTTTTTTACTGTATCCTTTGCTGTGCAAAAGTTTTTAATCTGGATGAAATCCTGATCATTTTTTGCCCTTGCTTCCCTTGCTTTGGCAATGTTTCTAGGAAGAAGTTACTGTGGCTGAGGACAAAGAACTTGCTGCCTGTGTTCTTCTCAAGGATTTTGATGGATTCCAGTCTCACCTTAAGGTCTTTCATTCATTTTGAGTCTATTTTTGTGTGTCTATAAGGAAGTGGTCCAGTTTCATTTTTCTGCATGTGGCTGTCCAATTTTCCCAACACCATTTGTTGCCAATCCTTTCTGGCCTGCCAGGTCTCTCTGGATAACTCTGCTGTCAATCTAATATTTCTACCATTGTATGTTACAGACCTCTTGTCCAGAGCTGCTTTCAGGATTTTCTCTTTCTCACTAAGACTTGTAAATTTTACTATTAGATGATGGGGTGTAGACCTATTTTTATTGATTTTAAGGGGAATTCTCTGTGTCTCCTGGATTTTGATGCTTGTTCCCTTTGCCATATTAGGAAAATTGTCTATTATAATTTGCTCCAATATGCCATCTGCCCCTCTCTTTCTTCTTCTTCTAGGATCCCAATTATTCTAATATTATTTCATGTTATGATACTACCTATCTCTCAAATTCTCTTTTCATGGTCTAGTTGTTGTTTGTCTCTCTTTTGCTCAGTTTCTTTATTCTCCATCTTTTGGTCTTCTATATAACTAATTCTCTTTTCTGCCTCATTTACCCTAGCAGTAAGTGCTTCCATTTTTTATTATACCTCATTAGTAGCTTTTCTTATTTCAACTTGGTTATATTTGAGTTCTTTTATTTCTACAGAAAGAGATTTTATTTCTTCAGAAAGGGATTCTCTAATATCTTCCATGCCTTTTTCAAGCCAAGCTATCACCTTGATAATCATCATTCTGAATTCTAGTTCTGACATGTTACCAATGTCTGTATTGATTAGATGCTTGGCCATTGGTACTGCCTCTTGTTCTTTTTTTTTTTTTTAAGTGAGTTTTTCTGCCTTTTCATTTTATCCGGATAAAAATATATGAATGAGAGAGTAAAATACTAAAAGGTCAGCAAAGACCCCAGAAAAATACATGCTAACCAAATCAGAAGAGACATGAAAGCAGGGGGAGAAGAATGGGGGAAAAATATGTATATATATATATATATATATATATATATATATATATATATATATATATTTTAGAATGGTGATTAGAACAGAGTCACCCACTTGATTTTGGCTGTATTTTGCTCTGTTAGAAGAAACTATCTCCCAATATTTTAAAGAAAGAAAAACTTACGTATATACAAAAATAAGGGTAAACATGATGAAGGGATGAAATATGACTGTAAAGATGAAAATTTTAAAAGATTTTAAAAAAGGAATTGATAAGGTAAGAAGTTGGTTGAAAAATGAGAAAAAAAAAAAAAAAGAGGAAAGAATGTGATCAGGCTGAGGTGACTAGAACAAAGCCATGGGCTAGATTTAGGGTATACATTGATCTATTAGAAAAAATTGTATCCCAAAATTTTAAAGAAAAAAAAACTCTATGTATACAAAAAATAAGGTTAAATACAATGAAGGGATAAAATGTGACTGAAACAATGAAAATTAAAAAAAGAAACCATAAGAATAGGAGACTTCTTTGTTTTGTTAAGATTTTTTAAAAGGTATTGATAAAATAACATAGTTTAAAAGTGTTAAAATAGGAAAGAGGAAAAATTTAAAAATAGAATAAGAAAAAATAAAATTAAAAAAATTTAACTTTGAAAGACTAAAGGATCATGAGGGAAAAAAGCCATGAATTCTATGTGCTGCTTTCCCCTAGTTCTGGAGTTCCGAGGTTCTCATTGATCAGTAAACTTGGTCTTGGCTGGATGTTTTTGCTGATCTTTGGGGGGGGGGGGGGCTGTTGCTGTGATTCTCAAATGTCTTTGCCCAAGGCAGAATTGCACCACCCTTGACAGGGGCCAGGCTAAGTAATCTGCTCGGTTTCACTCTCAATAGCTTTTGTTCCCTGAATGCTTTCCATACAGCTTTGGAGAATGGAAATGAAAATGGCAGCCTCCCAATCTCTGGCCCAGAGGAGTTGAGATCTCAGGGCCTCATTCCTCAGTGTGCCCTCAGAGAAAAGTAGTCAATCCCTCCCATTTCCCTGGTCTCCAGCCATGCTCTGTGCTCACCTGGCTTGTGACCAAGCTTCTATCTCTGGTGCACAGCCCCATTTAGAGTCTCTAAACCCAGCACATTCCTGCCATGTGCTTCCATGTCACTCCTCCTGGAGGAGGAAGGTGGAGGTCTCTCTGGATCTGCCACTTGTGGGGTCCCTACTCAAAGAGCAGTCGTCCAATTCTACCTTGAATCACAGTTTAAGGTAACCCATAGCTGAGAGTCTCCACCTCCACTCCGTCTGTAGCCTGCTTCCCCATTCTGATACCTGGCATCTCTGCCACACTCAGACACCCCTGGTCTTTCTGTGACCCCACGGATCCTGAGACCACACTGTCCCTGGGAGGGCTCCATCCCTGCTTAGCCTCTGGAGCAACGTCCCTCAGTGGAGCAGACTTCTAAAAATTCTTTTTTTGTGCTCCTCTCCTCCCCTGCTTGCTGGGAGCCAACCCTCCCTTGTGCTTTATCTTCCTGTTGCTTCAGATTCACTTCTTTGTGCATTCTACCTTTCCAAAAGTGGTCAATTTTCTGTTCCTAGAATTATTCCTCTTCTCTTCTATCTCCTGTTAAGTTTGTAGGTGTTCAGAATGATTTGAAAACTATATAGATGAACTCCTGGGACCCAATGCTATTTTAGTTTCCTACTCTTCCACCATCTTGCTTCCTCTGATTATATGATTTTTATGCTCCATTTTGTAAATGTGGCATATCATGTTGATTGATTTGTGGATGTTGAACCACTCTTGCATCCTTGCAATAAATGTCATTTGATCATGTTATATATTCCCCTTTAATATATTGTTGCATTTGGATTGCTAATATTTTGCATCTATGTTTATCAGAGATATTGGCATGTAATTTTTTTTTCTTGTGTTATCCATGTATGGTTTTAAAATGCTGTCCTCACAAAAGGAGTTTGGAAGTATCTCTTCCTTTCCTATTTTTTGGAAGAACTTGTGAAGGATCTTTCTACTTTTTTTATGGTATCCTTTGAAACATTGAAAGAGTTCTAATTTTATTGAAGCCCAACTTATTTACTATTTTGTTACTTAAGCTTTTAATGTTATATCTAAGAAAGCATTATGTGTCTTAAGATAATTGAGATTTACTCTTATGTTTTCTTCTAAGGTTTTTGTAGTTTTAGCTATTGCCTTTAGGTCTATTTTCCATTTTAATTAATTTTTATAAACACTGTAACATTGGTATACATCTTTCTTTCATATGAGATCACCCAGTTGCTCCAGCACCACTTTTTAAAATGTATAGTTATTTTTGAATATCTGTCAGTTTGTCCATGTAGCAAGTATACTTTCTTAGTAATAGCCCTTTTCCTCTCTTTTCTGCTACCTATCCCAGAAGTTATTTTTTAAAAAAATGTGATGGGGAATCAAGTTTTACCTTAGGTATTACATTAATCACATTATACTTCTGAGCCTTCTCAGCATGGTTAGATTCTGCTCTTTCTTGAAATAGGTATTATAAAAACTGAAATTTAGATGGGGTTTTATGGTATGATTTTTTTTTCAAGTCAACTAAGCTTCAGTTAGGTGTAGGCACAGGCTGTCCCTATGGCATTTGGCATGAAGCCACAGTAACCAAGAGAGATTTATTTTCTTCTGTCTCCTCTATGCATATATTTTATCAGGGACCTATAGGGTTGGGTATATATAGATAGTCAAGGGCAGAATTCATGCATTTTTTAATACCATAACCCACAAGACATTTTATATCCTCTCATCTAATTCCAATTGTTGTCCCTATATGAAAACATACATTTTTTTCAGAAGTAAAGCAAGTGCACATGAAAGGATTATTACCTAAATATACAGTACAATTATAGAAATAAACAGAAGGTAGATTATCATAAGGTGCTACTTATATATAAGAATAGAACGAGATAAAAAAAGGAAAGATAGTGTAAACAGATCATAATAAATATATTCTTTCAGAACAGTCTCTGGTTCCTTCTCCATGTTCGACATGATATAAACTACCACGCCAATGTAGTGAGGGACCTAAGAAAGCACAATCTTCCTGAGGTAAAGTAAGTCTTAATTTTCCGGCTCTCCTTTTCTTTGAAGGATCCCTGAGATGCTACTCAATTTCTGTGCCTCAATTTCCTCATCAGAAAAAATGAAATATAATAATTATATTTTATACATTTATTTTTATAAATACTGTGAAAATTCAGTGTAACAATATGCAAAATAGTAAAATGCCTGATGCACAGCTGATATCTGTAATGTGCTCAACTCAGTGGCTATCTCTTTTAAACCCTGTATTCTTATTTTTACAATACTTATTAATCATGACCTGAATTAAAGTTATATATTTTTAATATATTTTTTATTGTCTGTCTCTCTTCTCCAAACTATAGAAACCATAAGAATAGGAGACTTCTTTGTTTTGTTAATTTCCATGACACAATATTTGGAATCATGTCTGGAACATACTTGGAACATAATTATTTGTTGTGTCAATGGATAAATAATAGTTATTAGTAATAGGCACCATTATTTTAATTTAAGCATTTTGGAATTTGGGATGACACCTGCACATGATCTTCTACTTAACATAATCTCCTTTGTCAGCAAAAGTATGTACTTGTCCTGGAGGATTAAAAATAGCATTTGTTATCTCATTTTAAAATCAAGTCATTAGACTGAGATAAAGCTAGAATGAAATTGCCATAAGTTTGACATTGTAGAGATAGAAATAACTTAGTAAGAGTGAATATAATTACTATTATTGTTAATTATAATGATGTTATAGGTTGGATTATGGACCCCCAAAAGATATGCTGAATTCTAAATTTCAGTACTAGGACTTAGTAGGCTGAATGCTTAACCATGAGCCACCAAGTTATTATGCAAACTGAACTGTTCATCATAAACTGGCTGCTATCCAATCCACCAAGCCATAAAATTGGGCATGCACAGTAGCACTTCATCATAAAATGGAAGTGTTAGATATGAGATTAGGCTCAATCAGTCCCTATAGGCACAGGTAAGTTACATAACAAAGCAGCCCAAATGCTCATGGTCCCCAAATCTGCCAAGTTCTCTTCTTTTTCCCAGTCTGCTGCCTCCTGACAGCACATGGTAGAAGAATGAGACACAAACAAGCTGCTAGGAAATGGGAGCAGGGGGGCAACAGTAGGAAAGACTGTCACCCCAAATAACTCCTCAGTCTCATATTTATTAGAAAGTGGGTAACAACCAACAAAGAAACCAGAGTACATTACACATTGACCATGAGTCTTGCAGATACGTAAGAAGAAAGGCAAAATATGTCTGGTCACGTAGTACATGACCTATAGTGAGCAAACCTAAACCCAAAGGATTGTCTGACTAACTGCTGATGCTCTGAGGGGAAGAGGATATAATGGAAAAACGAAGCAGGTGGCGTTCTTCCCTGAGCGTGCCGGGTATCCCCAGCTGCTCTGCCTCAAAGACATCTATTGTCTTTTTCCCCAGAGGCCTGTTGCCAGTACATGTTTTTCTTAAAGCTATATCTAAGCATGCTTGATAATTAGTATAATTTCTCATAGGTTATATTTTAAGTAGTACATTGTTCTGAGGGACAGTTACACCAGTCCATGCCTGTACTCTTGTGGGGAATTCCATTTAATTGACTGAGGAGAGGGACCTGGGAAATGGTTTACATATGATTCTGCATAATGTATAGGGGCCACTTGAAAGTTGGCCACTGTACCACTATAGGATCTTTCTGGGATATCCCAGGGGTGAAGAGAAATTCTTCCTGTGGACTAAGAGGGCACAACCAGCATCCTGGTTGAGAAGCATATCAAGCACAGAGGACTGTTCTCAGGACTTGGCCTCTAATGGAAATTACCCTGCTAGATTGTGAGATTGCTTGGGATCCATGACCCCCTTTTCCTTCTAATTTCGCCCTTTTGGAATGGGAATATCTAACCTATGCCTGTCCTGCTACTGTATTTTAGAAGCAGATAACTTGGTATCTACTTCTACAGGCCACAGAAGGAGACAGATTTTGCTTCATGATGAATCATACTCCAAGTCTCATCCATAACTGAGATAGATTATATGATTTGGGGCTTTGAGTTGATGATATTAGATGAGATTTTTCACTTAGCATTGATGTTGGAGTACTTAAGACTTTGGGGTATGTTGGGATGGGTGAATGTATTTTGCATATGAGTAGAACTTAAATTTTAGGGAGCCAGAAGTGTACTGTTGCAGGTTGAATTGTGTACACAAAAAATATATGTTGACATCCTAATTACCAATACTTTAGAATATGCCATTATTTGAAAATACAATGCCATATCCTATTATGGTGCCACAAGCCAAAGAACATCTAAGGCTACCAGAAGTTTGAACAGGCAAGGAGAGATCTTCCCCTAGACTTCAGAGAAAGAGCATGGTCCTGCCAACACTTTGATTTTTAACATCTAGCTCCAGAACTGTGAGAGAATAAATTGTTTTAAGCCAACGAGATTGTGGTTCTTTGTTATGGTAGCCCTAATAAGCTGATATATATGTGTACACACACACACACACACACACACACACACACACACACACACATTCCTTGGGTTAATGTAACATGTAAAATGTATTTTATAAAATGCATAATTCTAAATTTATCTAATTGAGTCACACAAAAACATAAGAATTATCATCATACAAATGATAAAAATTATTCAGCCCAAAAAATTTCAGTGATCTTCCTGAGAACTAAAAGATGATTCCTCTGCCTTCAATTTCTAAATGGAATTTAAAAAAATAATAATGTAAGTTCAGAGACATCCCTAGACATTGGAATTTTCCAGACAAATGCATGTGTGTACTGGCTCCCCAGGTATGTACAACTGGTAAAGTGTGGTATAAAAAGAAAGAAAAGAAAGTAGGTGACATTAAAAAAAAAAAGCTGATCCAATTATTTCTATCATACTGCCTATCCTCATATTAAGGAATATAAGGAATATAATGGGAATATTGCCACTATGTCTATATAGTCAGCAAAGTATAGAAATATTTCTCATTAGGATTGCACTTTGGTGGCCTAAAATTCCACATTATATAGTGAAAAATTAGTTTTTTAGTTTCATACAAAATGTTGTCTTAAATCTAAACATGTGAAAGCACTTAAGAAAACCTAAACTTATAAATGTACATGTTATTAGGGGAAATGTTAAGGGATCAAGAAGTTAAATAATTTGTCTGAATTACAAAAATCCGAAACAGCAATAAGCTAGTATAAAAACTCATATTCTGAAAACTATAGTCACAGCTAGAAATCATTGACCAGTTCTATCAATGATGATTTTTTCCTCAAGAATCAGTAAAGCAGACAACTTGTTGACAAGAATTATAAAAGTCTGAAATTTTATTCTACTTACAATCTAAGTAGTTATCCTATTACTGTTTCATGGAACATGACAGAAGGCACAATAGTCCTGAATGAAAGACAAAGGACTTTATTACTCACAACAAGAGCAGTAGCCAGAAATTAATGTTGGTTTGTTTTGGTTCCCATGCTCCCTCTGGACCCACAGGGAAATGTAAAAGGCCCTTTATAGATGCCTGTACACTTAGTCAACTGTATTACTTGAAGAAACCACTGAACCAAGAGAACTTATTAGTTATAGTGAGAAAAATCAAGTCTGCTCTTTGGGGGATAATGTTTCCTCCTCAAAGTTGCATCCTGAGTCATGACCCAGTAAAGGGCAGTCAGGGTCTTCCATTCTTGGCATACCCAGCAAGAACTTGTCAGGGCATTCAGGACCCATAGGAGGGAAAATCTCCCAGCAATCTACCCCTTTGCCTTACAAGTTCTTGGCAGAACTCAAATTTTCTACATGAGTAAAACATTCTGTCAACCACTGTATAATCTAACCAACAGCAACTGGTACAAAATCTGTAGTGTTTGTTTCATATAATATTTCAGTTATAATCCACATAACTTAAAGCATCAGGCTAAACTTCAGTACTGAACGATCTTAGTCATGTACCATAAGATGAAAAATCAACCACCTCTGGATTACTACAGTATTTTTAGCTATAGTGACCATGCTATATGTTATATCCCTACGTCTTACTTATTTTTCTAACTGGAAGTTTGTACCTTTTAATCCCCTTCACTTGTTTTACCCCATCCCTCCCCTCTGCCTCTGGCAACCACTAATCCATTCTCTGAATCTATTCACAGCATCAGGTCAGACTGTCACTTTTTTTTTTAAATTTTACATAGAAGTGAGATTATATGATATTTGTCTTTGTCTTGATTTGTTTCATTTACTTTAATGCCTTGAAGGTCTATTGATGTTGTCACAAATTACAAGATTTCATTTATTTTCATGGTTGCATATGATTCCATTGCATATATATACACACCACATTTTCATTATCCATTCATCCAACCATGTACATTTAGGTTCTTTCCATATTTTGGCTATTATGAATAACGCTGCAGTGAACATGGGATTGCACATATCTTTTTGAGTTAGTTTTTATTTTCTTTGTTTTTTTATTAGTTTTTATTTTCTTTTTATTTTATTAGTTTTTATTTTCTTTGGATAAATATCCAGAAGGGGAATTCCTGGATAACATGGTAGTTCTTTTTAATTTTCTGTGGAATCTTCAAATGGTTTTCCATAGTCATTTCACGAGTTTACATTTCTGCCAACAGTGCTATCTTTTGTGTTCTTTTTTTTTTTTAATAATTGTTATCCTAACAGGTATGATGTAATATCTCATTGAGGTTTTGATTTGTATTTCTCTGATGATTAATGATTTGGAGTGCTTTTTCCTATATACTTTATCCAACTATTTGTCTTCTTTGGGAAAAAATGTTCATTTTCTTTATTCTTTTTAAAATAAGGGTTTTTTGTTTTGTTTTGTTTTGTTTCTTTTGCTATTAAGTATAAGAGTTCCTTCTATTATTTTGGATAATAATCATTAATCAAATGTATGGTTTGCAAGTATCTTCTTCCATTCCATTGGTTGTATTTTCATTTTGTTGATTATTTTCTTTGCTACACAGTAGGTACTTATTTTGATTTAGTCCCACTTGCCTAGTTTTGCTTTTGTTATCTGTGCTTTCAGTGTCATGCATGTTCAAGAAATAACTGCTAAGGCTACAGTCAAGAAGATCTTTCCTTTTGTTTTCTTTTAGAAGCTTTACAGTTTAGGGTCTTATGTTTAAGTTTTTAATCAATATTTAGTTGATATTTATATATGTTATAAGGGTCCAAGTTCATTTTTGCATGTGGGTGTCCAGTTTTTCCAATATGATTTATTGACGTATTCTTTCCTAATTTTGTATTTGTGATACTATTGTCAAAGATCAAATGACTATAAATATATGGATTTTTTCTAGGTGCTCTATTCTGTTCCATTAATCTAAATGTCTGTTTTTATTCCAATACCATACTATGTTGATTACAATAGCTTTATAGTATATTTCAAAATTAGGAAGTATGATGTCTCCAGTTTTGTTCTGCTTGCTCAAAATACTTTGGCTAGTTAGGGTCTTTTGTGGTTCCATAAAAATTTTAGGACTATTTTTATTATTTCTATTAAAAATGCCATTTGGATTTTGATAGGCATTGGATCCAGTCCATAGATAAATTTGGGTTGTATGGCCATTTAAACAATATTAAACCCATAAACACAGGATATCTTTTCACTAATGTATGTATGCTCTAATTTCTTTCATTGGTGTTTTATGATTTTTAGTGTATAAGTCCTTCATCTCTTTGGTAAGTTTATTCCTAGGTATTTTATTGTTTATTTTTGTTTATTGTTTAGGCCACTGTAACTATATATTTTTTTAATTTCCTTTTCAGATATTTCATTCTTAGCATGTAAAAATGCAATTGATTTGTGTATGTTAATTTTGTATCCTGAAACGTTGTAAAATTTGTTTATTAGCTCTAACAGTTTGTGTGTGTGTGTGTGTCTGTCTGTCTCTGTGTGCATGAGTGTATTATTTAGGATTTTCTACATATTATCCTCTTTTTTTCTTCCTTTTTCCACTGTCTGTAACAACTATCACCTATGAGCCCTCTAATTGTGAATCTTTGAGTATGGGACTTTGTACCTATGTACTTTTTTCTAAAAACTAGTCTAAGTCTCTACCTTTATTCTTAGCTTTTATATTAAACCTCCCAAATTCTAATTCTAATCTTGATTCTCAGTATGTCTTTAGACTATGAAACTGATCATATTCACAAAATTTCTCCATGGAATCCCACATCATCCCTAAATACAGGTTGTCATTAACTGTGTAAGTCAGCACTTCTTCATTTCTGCATAATTTATATATAAATAACTGCAACATATATATAAATATATTTATAATTGCAACAGCCTCCTAAATAACTATCTTAGAAGTATTCATTCCATCATGTCACAATCCTGCTCAAGAATTTTAATGACTCTCTATTATTTGGATCAAGTCCAAAGTTTGTGTTGTTTTTTTTGAAACTTATACCCATTAATAAATAGACCACATGTACTCAAGCTGAACTGAATTGCTCCTTTGTTCTTCAGGTTAGGTTTTTGTTTTAAAATTGAATTGGGTTACACAAAATGATCTGCAAAGGTGTTCTTTTCCCTACAGTTCTCATTTTATATAATACATACATGCACACATTTTTTATTTAAATTCAATTACCCAAAATATAGTACATCAGTAGTTTGAGTTGTAGTGTTCCACTGAACACTACAGTTATGTATTACACTCAGTGCTCATCACATGACATGCCCTCCCTAATGCCCATCATTCTGTTACCCCATCCTCCCACCCACCTCCCCTTCCATTTCTTTCCCAGAACCAAGAGTCTCTCTTGTTTGTCTCCCTCTCTGATTTCTTCCCATTCAGTTTTCTCTCCTTGCCCTATGATCCTCTGTGCTATTTCTTATATTCCACATATGAGTGAAACTCTATGATAATTGCCTTTCTCTGGTTGACTTACTAAGAATAACGTGCCCCAGCTCCATCCACATGGATGTAAATGGTAGGTATTCATCTTTTCTGATGGTTGAATAATATTCCATTGTATATATGAACCACATCTTATTTATACATTCAAGTATCTATTCTAACTAAAATGGTCTTTCTCTCTGCCTTTCCTATTCTTACAATCTCTGAAGTAACTTTAAACCCACCAACTTCCCAAGTAACTCCAGTTCCTACTGACCTCCCTGATTTTTTTTTAATTTGTCTTTTTTGTTTGTTTTTTATTTATCTATTTATTTGAGAGAGAGACAGAGATAGCGATAACACAAGTAGGGTGGAGAGGAAGAAGCAGACTCCCCAATGAGCAAGGAGTCCAGTGAGGGATCCTGGACTGCCAGGATCATGACCCAAGCCAAAGGCTGTGCTCAACCAACTGAGCCACCCAGTGTCCCCTAACTTCCCTGTTTTAATCAGCCAAATCACTTATTAGTTGTGCCATGAATCCTGGGCTGTTGTAAATGCCACATATTTCTTGGAAGTTTTTGTGATATAACACTGTGGCTGAATATGTTTGAAGGTATATGTAGTGAAATGAATTAATATTTATAATAAAGGTATCTAATTGTGTAGATGTATTTAGATGTATGCTCTTTTAAAACTTGTTGAAGATGTAGATCTTATAATAATTTAGTAATGTTTAATGTCATCATATTTAATGTTTGTGAATTTTGAGACATAGACCATTAATGTCATCATATTTAATGTTTAATGTTTACTGTCATCATATTTAATGCTTGTGAATTTTGTGACATAGACCATTAATGTCATCATATTTAATGTTTGTGAATTTTGTGACATAGACCATTAAAAATAATTGATCTAAGGATCAAATAACTTAATTGTAACCATTTTCTATAATTCTGAACCAAGTATTTTGTTATTTGCTTTAAGACCTCAGAACCAAAAAGAGAAAGAACCAGGATTTAATCCACAGCCACACTCTTTCTATTGGATTGCATTAGTTCTTTAGTTTTAATTTTTTTAGCAATTAAGAAGGATAATTTAGTGATTGATTTACAAAGGATACTAATATCCCTCACCTATACATCCCTACTGCTGAAAAGTTATTGTTTGGTCCTCAAAGTCAAATAGGCAAGTCAGCAACACTAACCTGGTAGATATCTTGTGCCCACTGCAGATGCAATAAACAATGGTTTTATTAAAAAACAAACCAACAAACCAACAAACCACCCTAAACACTAAAGTCAACCTTTTAAGAGCTGAACTTGCAAACCTAAAAATACAAAGTGATGACAGTATTATCATAGACTGCTTAGAAACTTGAAAGAATTCTTTTTTTTTTTTTAAAGAATTCTTTAAAGTGTGAAGCTTAGTGTTTATTTTGACAGAGCTGGAGAGCTGATAATTCCTTCTCACTAATCCATTTTTTTCTAAACAAATCTATTTTTCTAAGAAATGATTCCCAATAAACCATAACACTTAATTTAAAAAGCAAAAAAAAAAATATAATAACTAGAAAGAGAAACATGTAGTCATACATTACTTACTATCCACTTATATTCCACAGTTCATGACAAAAATTAGAGTACTCTGATTATCTGAGGATATTTTTAAAATGATAGATACCTGCATCCTAATCTCAAAGATTCTGTTACAATAAATATGCTATATGTCCCAGAGATATATGTAGTTCACAGAGTCTCATTAAAAAATGGTCTAGAGAACACATTTTGAGAACAACTGAATCAGTCTACATGTTTATTCAATTTATGTCATAGTATATAAGCATGAAATTATAGATCTAAACAAAATCAATGAGTATGAAAATCCTTAATTTACCAATGAGAGAACAATTCAGTTGAATGTTAGAAACTAAGTCAAATCTGAGATTTTTATCTCAGATGTTAGGTGTTAGATGTTAGAAACTAAGTCATATCGGAGATTTTTCCCTACTTACAAGCTAAAAGATCAGTTTACCATTATTTCATGGATGCCAGCAGAAGGAGTGATTTCCTGGGTCAAAGACAAAACTTCTTTACTCACTACACAGCAAAGGGCATGAGCTTCATGTTCATGCCAGTTCTCCTTGTCACCTCAGATCTCACAAGGATGACAAGGAACATGCAGGTAGATGCTACACATATAGTAAATCCCAACCTTTAATAAAAAGACTGCACAAGAACCTGCCCAAATCTTTCCCTGTAGGGAGATAGTATTCTGAATGTCAAATAAACCTGCCTTTTTTCTGGAGGGAAACATGATCTCTATCTTCCAAGGCCATTTACTCTACAAAAATTCTTGAGAAGTTAGTCTGATCAAAAGCTTTCACTGTCTTAGTTTATAAGACATGCAGAAACATTAGAAGCCCAATGGAGGATTCTCTTAATAATGATTTCCCCCCATTTTTACATGGATATTATACAAAGTATACTCACAGAGATCTCACTATCCCATCTCATTCCCAGTGTGACTTATTCATTTCTGCCTCTCCTCCAAAGAGATATGAAAATTTCTCAGCATCACCTCGCTAGGTTTCTTGAATATTACAAGAGAAGTCCACACAGTGTAGCTCCACAAGGAAAAAGATAAACCACAAATAAGTAGCATCAGGCTGGATAATTGTGACTTACAGTTCAGTTCCCAGGCAATCCTGGGCACTTCAGTAATTGTATATCTTCATAACTTCTCTCCTTTTAGATAACTTCCCAAGATATGTTTGGAAGCTATATTTATTGAGGTAAAGTCCTCTCTTTCCCCCCTCCTTGCACCACCAAAGTTTTCATCCCCATCATAGCTCCTTTAACCCTTCACTGAAAAAGAAATCCAATTATCTCATATAATTTTACTTTAGAAATGGAAGATTCTTTAACACAAGCCAGATTCTTAGAAAATTATTTTCAACTTCTCTAAAACTAGGAGGCCTAAATCTACCAACTTCCACAGATCTAATTTAATTTCTGATATCTACAACTGCAAAGATATGGAGGAAAATATATTTATAACTTCCCATAAAGCCACCTAAATAGTGATATCCTAGAAGAGGTATTATAACATTTTCATTTTTATTATTTGTCTTTGCTTAGGACAATAGGCCCAAACCAAGTCCAAAATATTAGAAAGATGATCTCAGAAAATATGGGAAAGTTATTATTTAGTACTTAATATATTCTCACTTTTAATATCTATCATTCATCATTCAGTCTTTCCTTTGTTTATAGCTAGGATTATTATTTATTGGGGACCTTCCACCACCTGGGTATGTTTAGTGGTAAAATTATGTCTTCTATTTAGAACACACATGGGAATAATTACTATGTTAAGTAACATAGTGTTTATAAACATTTGACCTTAAAAAGGTTATGGACCGTTGGAGTAAAACTCTTTTACACAAACTATAAGGCAGAGTAAAAAGTGATGCCTTATTGGAGAGTGTTTTAGGTTCCTGTTGCTTTTGCTTCAAATCACTGCAATGTAGGTACTCAACCCAACACACACTTATTCTCTTACAGTTCTAAAGGTCAAAGATCTAAAATCAGCCTCACTGGGCTAAACTGAAGGTGCTGTAGAGTTGCCTTCTTTCTAGGGGCTTTATTGGAAAATTCATTTATTGCCTTTTTCAGTGTCTAGAGAGTCCCTATAGTCTTTGTCTTGTGACCTCTCCTTCTAATATTTGCATTAGTCTGATGTCCGCCATTGTCATATCTCTTTTTCTGACTCTGGCTCTCCCATTTCCATCCATTCCTTTATATGGACACTTGAGATTCCATTGAGCTTCAACAGATAATCTAGGATAATCTTACTATCTCAAGATTTTTAAGTTAATCACATCAGCCAAGTCTCTTTTGCTATATAGAAAATATATTCACTGGTTATGAGGATTAATATATAGATCAATTTGGTGGAATAGTAGTATACCTAACACAGATTTATATTTTTATAGTTATGAAGAATAAAAATCCTATAATTTTAAATAGGTACTTGGTCTGATATCTGGTGAAAATTTATTAATTATTCTTATAAATGATGTAGCTAAATTATTTGTGTATCAATTATCCCCTCAAAATCATATTAAAACTGAACCAGGCGATTCAGAGAGAGAAAGTGAGTGAAAGAGACAGATACAGAGAGAAACTATATTTTATATGCCTTCATGAAGATGAACTGCTAATCCACTTAAAAAAAAAGAACTCTTTGAACATTTTTAATACTCTAGTGAAATTTTCTGTTAATAAAACAGTAGTTGACCTTAAAGTAGTATAATATAACAGCTTCTGAACTTGCTGACTGCTTATTGATTTCTTTAGCATGTTTGCTAATATTCTGTTCACAAGCTCAATATCCAAAGCTCAAGTGTGATGACTGAAGCCTATTCCAAACTTGATAATAATTTCAAAGGGAGAAAGAAGCAGGTGAGCTTCCTATCATAGTATGGTAATGTTTTGACACTGCTGTCTGCCCTGAAGTCAAAAGACTGGAAAGAGCATACCCTTGAAGCTTCATTCTGATGTCACAATGTGATTCAAAGTAATTGGAATGAATATTCATGTTTTCTGGTGTCTGAGATGCTGTCATGGTCCCATCAGTTATTAAACAATGACAACATGATGTTTTGATGACCATATTTTATTATTCCTACCAACTGTTCTAATGCAGACTTGAGCATCTAAGGTCTATCCCCTAACTAAAGCTGATTTATTATTTTAACAACATTGTAAAATAACATGTAGTTCACAAAATAGCAGGAAAATATAGCAAAAGTGTAACAAGTATGTACTCCCTCCAGCTTTAAAACCTTAATATTAATTTCTCCTCCCAACAAAAACAGAGTAATAGAGATAGTATAGATCCATCCATCCACCTGAAATAGCCAAAAAAAAAAAAACCAACAAAAGAAAACAAACACCAAAAAAAAACAGACAAAATATGTAAACCAATGTTTTTAAGAGGTCAGTCAATGAAGAAAGGACAGTAATCCCTGAGTAACATGAAAAAAGTGAGGGTGACTACCAAGATAGTCTGAGCTTTACTCCATTGTGAGTAAACAGAGTACAATATATAAAGGAGCTATACAGATAAAGAACTGCAGAGATGTAGAGTAAGTCCTTCTCAAGTATTCAACACAGTAGTGAAAACATATCCTGTGAGGAAACTGCCTGAGACTGGGGAAACACACACACAGACACAGCACACACAAAGGGATTAAAATTGGCATCCCCTGGCGCTCTCACAGGGACAGCAATAGTGTTTGTTCCTCCCAGGAACACTGGAATGCTTTATAATTCAAGAAAAATTGAATAAACAGAAGGGTCATTATTGAGTGGAGGGGAGTAATTAGTCTGATGTCTATTAATTAATTAATCTGAGTACTGATCCAGGCCCATCTAAGAAATCTTAAAAGCTGGAATAAAAGGCTCACATTACTTTTCAAGAAACTGAACTTCAACCAGAACAAAGCACAAAATATTTATAGGAATAAAAAATCCATAAAAATAAAATTTACAATATATGATATTCAACAAATAAAATGCCTAGATAATGTGAAAAATAAATCAATCAAAAAAGACCTATAGGGGAAAAAGTTGCTAGATTTAGCAGACAAAGAAATTAAAACAATTATTATAACTGTATTCTCTATGTTCAAAAGAAAAGTAGAGACATGAAAGATACAAAAATCAAATTTCAAGAGACCAAATCTAAAATGTTATCTAAAAATATACTAGATGGGATTAATGGCAGATTATAAATTATAAAAGAATTAATGAATTTGGAGACATAGGAATGAAACTTTACTAAAAAATTAGAGTAAGCAAAAAGTTATAATGAGCAAATATCAGTTACAAATGGGAAAAGTTCAAGTGCATAATTAATATGTAATTGGAGTTTCCTAAGTAGAGAAAAAAAGCAAAGAAAAAAAAGACTAAAATGTTTCCAAATTTGATAAAAATCACAAACCCACAGATAGTCAGTGTTCCCTGCAATGTTCTCCAAACAAAAGAAACACGAAGAAAACTACACCAAGACACATCATAATCAAATTTCTTAAAACCAGAGGTGAAGAGAAATCCTTATAGGCAATTGGAGAAAAAGACATATTATGAACAGAGGACCAAAACAAGGATGATGGCAAGAGAGAAGAGAGTAGAACAACATCTTTGAAGTTCTGGATAAGCAAAAGCCTGTCAAAACAGAATTCTTTACCAGGCAAAACTTAATTTCAATGAAAAGAGGAAATAAAGACTTTTTCAAAATACAAACGATGAAAGAATTTATTACCATCAGACCCATACCACAAAGAAATTTTAAGGAATATCCTTCAGGTAGAAAGAAAATGATGCCAGATGGAAATATGTATCTATACAAAGTATAGTATCTATACAAAGTATAGGAGGTACAACCAAATTTTGTACCTCCATGAATGAACATTTGATTTGTTTCTTATTTGTTTCCATTTTGTAAAATTTCCCCCAAATATTCAAACAACCCAGAGAAAGGCAGGGAAAAGGAATCAGTGAAGAAAAAAACAAAGATAACAAATAGAAAATGAAAAAATGTCAGAGCCTTAATAGATCAATATTATATTAAATGTAAATGTTTTAAAGACTTTAAGGCAGAGGTTGGCAAAATTAAAAAATAAGAATGTGAAGCAACTATGTGTCATCTATGAGAGATTCAATCCAAATATAATGATATAGATAAGTTGAAAAGAAAAGGATGGGAAATGATATATCATGCAAATATTAGCCAAATGAAAAATCAAGGATAGCTATATGAATATCAGATTGGGTGGACTTTAGAGAAAAGCAATTACTAGAGACAAAGAGGGCTATTTCAAAATAAACAATACCAATAAGCAAGAAAACAGAGCAATCCTATGTTTATATGCCAAAAAACAGAGCTTCCAAATACATTAAACAAAGACTGATAGAACTGACAGGAGGAAGGTTAATATACAATTACAGAGACTTAAGCACTGTCTCAACAATTGATAAAACAACTAGACAGAAAATAAGCAAGGATATAGAAGGATTTAATGACTATCAACAAATAGGATCTAATCCACATTTATAGAGTAGTCCATGAACAACAGCAGAATATAAATTTTTTCAAGCATGCAGAGAGCACATAGAGCAAGATAGACCATATTCTAGTCATAAAACACCCCCAAAATTGATGGAACCAAAATCATAGTAAAAATGGTGTCTGACACAATGGAATCAAATTAGACACTGTTAAGAGAGGATAACGGGGGCACCTGGGTGGTTTAACCAATTAAGCATTGGTACCTTGATTTTAGTTCAGGTCCATAATTTCAGGGTCATGAGATCAAGCCCTAAGTGGGGCTCCCTGCTAGGCATGGAGCCTGCTTAAGATTCTCTCTATGACTCTCCCCTCGCTCATGCTCTCACTCTCAAAAAAATAATAATAATAATAATAATAATTCCAAGTACTTGGAAATTAAATATATTTGTAATAATAAATTAACAAATTTAAAGAACTCAAGTCATGCCAAGTATGTTTTCTCACACCTGATATTAAAATAGAAATCAATAGCTTAGAGTAAGAGAAAGATATCTGGAATATACCCAAATACATGGAAATGATATTGTACTATTGTAAATAACATATGAGTCAAAGAAGAAATCAAATGGGGGATCAGAATGTGTTTTGAACTACAAGAAAATAAAAACAAAATATATTAAAATTTTGAGTTTTCAGGGCACCAGGGTCACTCAGCGGCTTAAGCCTCTGCTTTGGGCTCAGGTCATGATCTCAGGGTCCTGGGATTGAGCCCTGCATGGAACTATCTGCTCATCATGGAGCCTGCTTCCATACTGCCCCCCCCCCGCCCCACCTGCCTTTCTGCCTACTTGTGATCTCTGTCTGTCAAATAAATAAATAAAATCTTAAAAAAAATTTTTTGAGTTGTCACCAAAGCAGTAATTAGAGAATTATTTAGAGCATTAAGTGTTTATTTTAGGAGAGAAGAAATAAATCATCTCTTCAGTATCTTCATGGGAAAGAAAAGGAAAAGGAAAAAGGGAGAGAGGCAAGGACATAAGAACAGAACAAAACTCGTACAGGGGCAAATAAAAGTCGAAATAAGTAGACAGAAAAAAAAGAAATGGGAAACAACAGACTAGAAATCAATGACATAGAAAACAGAAAAATAACAAGGAAATCAATAAAACAATTTTATAAACATTTTCATAGGATATAGAATTTTGAATTAAATACTTCTCCCAGTAGTTTAAAAAATGTCATCCTGTGTCTTACAGCTTGCATAGTTTCTGAGGGGAATCTGTTACATTTCATTGTTGTTCTTTTCTTTCTTTTTTCTCTGAGAGCTTTCCAGATATTTTATTTATCTTTTTTTAAAAAATAGATTTTATTTATTTATTTGACAGAGATCACAGGTAGGCAGAGAGGCAGGCAGAGAGAGAGGAAGGGAAGCAGGCTCCCTGTTCAACAGAGAGCCCAAAGCAGGGCTTGATCCCAGGACCCTGAGATCAAGACCTGAGCTGAAGGCAGAGGCTTTAACCCACTGAGCCACCCAGGTGCCCTCTTTTTTTTTTTTTTTTTAATCTGCATTTGGCACTATGTGTCAGCAATTTTTTTTTTTCCTGCTTAGTATTCTCTGGATTTCTTGGACCTATGGTTTGTTTTCCTTTAATTTAGAAAATTCTTTATTTTTCTAAATTATCTGATCAAATTTAAGCCATTATCTGATCAAATTTGTATTACATACCATTGTCTTAGATACTCTACTTTTGATTGAATTAATTAATATTTTATGTTTCAACTTGGATAATTTCTGTCAATCTATCTTCAAGTTCACTGTTGTTTTCCTCAGTTGTAACCAGTCTGTTCTTGAGTTCACCACAGGAATTCTTCATCTCTAGTGTTACATTTCTATATCTAGCATTTTATTTTGACTTTTTGTATAATTTCTTCCTCTTTGCTGAAATCCTCCATCTTTTCATGCCTGCTGTCCATCTTTTCCATTGGGTCCTTTGTCATATTAATCATAATTATATTGTACTCCCTTTCTCACATATCCAGAATCTAGTTTTGCTGATTATTTTTTACTTTGAAAATTTCTTTCTTTTTGCTTTTTTTGTGCACCTACAATTTTTTAGTTAGTAGTAGATGTTGTGTGGGGTACAACAGTAGAAAATGGGGTAAATAGTATGATACCTGGGTACACTTCTGCTAGATATTAATGAGGCCAGTTGCTGCCAGGCTGCTATTAGTTTATGATTGGAAGGGGGCAAGTGGGGTAGAGACTTTTTCTTAGAGTTCCCATTCCACTCTTAACTTTCAGCAATTACTGCACACATGTGCCATGGAGGGGCCTTATTGTTGCTTACTCCACTTGGTTGGACCAGGAAGTGTTCTTTATTCTTCTGGATCAGACTAACTCTCAGGCAGGTCCTATATACCTGGGCCTAAGATGTAGGGATTCCTCAGCATTCCTTCCACACTTCTCCATTGCAACTAAATTCTGTCTTCTACCTGTGATTGGTTTTCCATAGGAGGGATTATTTTCTGTCCCATCATTAGCAGTAGCTCATCTCCTCTTGGTGTTGATACATAATCTTGGGCCTACAGAAAGAGGGTTTTGTTTTTGTGTTTGTTTTTTCTTTTATTCTACCTCATGAGCAATGATCACTGCTTATTCTGTGGTTTGGAAAGTGTTTTCTTTTTTTTTTTTTTTTAAGATTTATTTATTTATTTGACAGACAGAGATCACAAGTAGGCAGAGAGGCAGGCGGGAGTGGGGGGGTCAGGAAGCAGGCTCCCAGCTAAGCAGAGCACCTGATTCAGGGCTCAATCCCAAGACCCTGGGGTCATGACCTGAGCCGAGGGCAGACGCTTTAACCCACTGAGCCACCCAGGCGCCCCAATCATAAACTTCTTATCTTTCTGGAGCTCCAAGCTATACAAAATTGATATGCTAGCCCACACTTGACCTTTAAAGATTCTATAAAAATATCAGTCAATTTTATCTTACATCATGGTAGTCACCTCTCTCCCATGCTTTAAAAAGGATGTACTCCTGCTCTCCATGGAGGGATTTTTATCCCTTGAAATAAAGGGTTTTAAAATTTTTCTCTGGGATGGATGCAAGAAAAATCATGATTTTGTAGATTATTTGGTTTTTCCAATTCTCATTTTAAGAAAACATTCTTTTACAAGTTTCTATGTCCTAAGTGGAAACAGAACTCTCCTTTTATATTTTATTTATTGTTTCTATTGATTTACAACAGTGTCAGTTCACAGAAGCAAGACCTTTCTATATCACACTGACCAGAAATTAGACCCTGTGTTAAATAAAATTAAGACACATGATACCTGGCAAAAAATATAGGGAATCAGATATTATTTTAGAGTTAATACAAATTCCAACTGAAAATCATATTTTAGTGTATATGTAGTAGTTTGTAACCATCTTATACTTCAGTGTTTTTCGTAGCATTGATTCAATGGAAATGATTCATAAAACAAATTAAAAGCACATAAAATGAAGTCAAAACTTGATCCAGCTTCTTCAGTAATTACACACAACTCCATTTGGCAATAATTATATAAGCAGTACCTCCTGACTGTCATGCTTTATCTTACAATATCTAGTGGACAATGGTAAAAAGAGTGTCCATTTATTGAGAGAAATGCATTCAACTTTGGAATTCTCAAAGGATATTACAAATAGTATTACCAAATGGCCTCAGTTATTATTTAGGTATCTAGTTTATCATCCAGGTAACAAAAAGGATTTTCCTATCAATAAAACCTATCTTTTAATATTCTTATTAACTTCATCTTAGTCTTACCACAATAACAAATGATAGCAAACTATTATTTTCAGTGACAGTTTGGTACATTTAAAGTAATTCTCTGAGTATATCTTAAGGAAGGTGTAGGTCAGTGTATTATTACAATCAAAGTGTGTTTAGTAGTTGTTGTCATTTATCTAGCTCATTCAGTATTTCAACTACTATTTAGTACTTCTACTGTGCTAGGGTATCTTTCAGGTACAAGAGTTAAATGAATGTGGACAAGTTGTCATGGTTAGTGTTTACTCGTGCTTGAAGACTAGTGGGTGAAAAAAAAGGCATATGCAGAAAATCATGCAATGTGAAAAATGCTGAAGTAGGAAGCATACCTGATCATATGACTGTTCCTAGGCAGGAACAGTGGTTTTCTTTGCTGGATTGTTCAGTGTGGAGAAATGAACTAAGCACCACATGCATTACTAGTTATTGTGCAATGTCCATGATTTTTTAGATTGTGATAGCTACACAATATCAGAAAAGAACTCTGAATTTCACTAGATGGAAGGAAGATCCTATTTGAAGTTTAATTTGTACTTTCCTTTTTTTTTTTCATGAAATACATGGTAGCCTATAAGAATTCATGTGGAGTATAATTTTTTTTCTCTGAATGGACAATATGGTTGGTAATATGTTGAAAGCCAACCTATTCTTAAGAAGCAATCAATATAGGGGTGCCTGGGTGGCTCAGTGGGTTGAAGCCTCTGCCTTCAGCTCAGGTCATGATCCTGGGGTTCTTTAATCGAGCCCCACATTGGGCTCTCTGGTCAGCGGGGAGCCAGCTTCCTACTCTCTCTCTCTGCCTGCCTCTCTGCCTACTTGTGATCTCTGTCTGTCAAATAAATAAATAAAATCTTTTTTTAAAAAAAGAAGCAATCAATATAAAAATAAGGGTTATGGATATGCAAGATAAATTATTTTGATCTGAAAGGCAATAACATATATCAGTGCATCATTTATTTTTATTTCTAATATCTTAGAAGCTGTGTGGTG
This sequence comes from Mellivora capensis, assembly GCA_004024625.1. Lineage (NCBI taxonomy): Eukaryota > Metazoa > Chordata > Mammalia > Carnivora > Mustelidae > Mellivora > Mellivora capensis. The sequence goes on from PISX010009471.1 coordinate 28,753, forward strand.
AACAAGTCTACTTGAAGTAAGACAAATTGAAGAGGGAGTATCCAGCCCAGGCTGGAAACCAGAAGTTCCTCTGTCAGCATTTGAAGTAAGTAATACATGATGGGGATTAATATAACATCGTGGTTTTTTTTTAGTTCAACAGGTTGTTAAGTTGAATTAATTCACATTGAATTATAAGGGTATATACCCTACATATTCCAATAATTAGTTCCTAAATAGAGACAAGATTCTTTTTCTGTAATACTGTTTATAGGCACTATTTTAGGCTCTAATGATAAAATGGATATTTCTCAAGGTACTCATATTCTTTAAGTGGAATAATAAATACCTTTCATTTAATGTTAAGTGATATAAAGAAAATAAAGTAGGATATTGGGGTAAAAGAAAAATATATATTGGGCAGGAGCTGAGAAAGTATTTGAGATAACTTGGTTAGAGACAAACATCTCTGAATGTATGACATTTGAATGGTATTTGAGCACAGATCTGAATGATCAAACCCCAGCCTGTTGAAGGAAGACCAGAGCAAGTGCAGACAATAAAGTTTCTGAACTTTATAAAGTCTCTGAACAAGAATGTGCTCAACTCTTTTAATTCAGTATAAGAAGCTTAATTCAGTCAAAATACAGAGAACAACAGAGAAAATGTTAGGATATTAACCTATAGAAATAAGGAAGGAACATGTCATATTGGGCATGCTAAGGAGTTTGGCTCATTCTAATTGGTAAAGGAGACCACTGGGTATTTTTGATGAGAGGAATGATGTACTCTGAGTTATAATTCAGTTAGGTAACTTTTAACAAACTCTTACTCGGGAATTTCACGTGAATCTGGGAATGTGAAACATGTATATGGCTTGGAATGCTCTTGTCGAGTAGTTGAGTCTATTGGTCATTTAATCTCCTTCAGGTAGCCTCATTACCCAAAGTCCTTATATGACACTACTGGGACACATGGTGATACTCTGTCAATTTAGTTAGTTTCCCAGGCAGGGTCTCAAAGTCATGATCCTTAAGAATAATGTGTTTTAGACTGTTTAACAGCAATAATTTTCATCTATTACTGCCTGTGTTACCAAGGAAACTCATAAAACTATTGTTTCGTGGAAACTTACTCATTATGATAGATTTAGAGAGACCAAAAGTTTTATCCTAATATCCATTGAACTATAATTTTAAGAGGCATTATTATTGATTATTGAGTAAGATAAATTCTAATATGTACTATTGTACTTACTCAACTTTAAAGACAACTGAAATCTAAAAGAAAAATGGTGGTATTTTCTAATGGACTGGATAATGTTTTACTGTGAGAATTCTGATACTTCTACTTAAATTCTGTAAAAGTATATCTCTTTCTCTGTTTTTAGTTTTAAAATATTTACAAATGATTAGCATCATGCATAAAATCTCAGCAATAAGACAAAGAAAACAAATTCTGTATTAGTACACTTCCTTTTGATTCTTGGGTTCCCCCCCCCAAAGATTTGCTTTACCGTAAGCATTTAGAATCTCCTGCAAAGTACAGATATAATTCAAATTGTATTACTGCTTATGTTTGTATTTTAATAATCAAGGAGGAAAGTGAAAAAAAATGTGGAAAAATTTCTTGAAGATAATAACTGGATGTTTTCCCTGAAGCCATAGAATACTAATATAGTGAGGTAAATAAATGATATTCATCATTTTCCTCCATTTGTAATTTCACATCAACCAGAATATTTATGGAACTTCAAAAGTAGCAGACAGGAAGTTTAAGAAAATAATACGTTAAATTTAGGTGTCCTTTCTTCTTTCTAATCACATATCATTGCAAGTCTGTGTAATAATTTGGTACCCAGCAATAACTCTTCAGAAAAATACATTCATTTCCTAAGGATTAAACAAAAAGCAAGGCAAACACACTATACACTTCTAAACCTGTTGTGCTAAAATGTGAGAAATTGTCCTAAACCCATCAATACCAGTCAAATGTAACATATGAACTTTGACTATAATTGTAAATATAAATACTTGAGTAGTATACCTTTCAGGGCACCTGGGGAGCTCAGTCGGTTAAACATCTGCCTTTGGCTCAGGTCATGATCCCAGTCTAGTCCCACATTGGACTCCCTGCTTGGTGGGGAGTCTGCGTCTCCTTCTACTCCTCCCCACTGCTTCTGCTTTTTCTCTAGAGAAATAAATAAATCAAATCTTAAAAAAAAAAAAAAAAAAAGAATGTACTTCTCAGGCTTGCAAGTAGAGAAAGACAAATTGGCCAGGGGCCATAGCTGCTGAACTCTGAGATCCATCCTGCATTTGCAGTGAAGCTACTTCCCATGAGCTTTCCCCAGCCAATGATTGAGCATTATGGAAATAGCAAAGCAGATCCATTTCCTAGAAACATGGTACTCTTCTGAAGGGGGATTTTGATTCAGGATTCCCCACAACCCTCCAAACCTTTCTGAACCTACACAACAGTCTAGGAAACTTCTATCTGCCTTCCTCCCTCAGGCACATTCTTATATCATAGTCTGTGTTGCTACATTCTTCCCCAAACCCCTCCTCATTTTCTCTCACAGCATTTCTCTTAGTAAAACTTGTGTATGTTTAATCCCATCTCTTTGTCCACAGAAAATAGCACCCAGACTAAAATAAGTAGTTAATATTTCAATATAATTTCACATACAGAATCAATGTGATCATTGTAGGAGCTCTATGAGAAAGGCAAAGTGAGCATTATTATAATTTGACAGAGGAAAATGAGATGATTCAATGACATTCTGGATTACATATGATCCAAAAGTTATAAATCATTGCTAAAAAAACAGTCATAGGAAAAAGTGATATTTTATTTAGTCATTGACTCTCATTTGGCACAAATTAAATACAAAAACTTAGCATCCAATTAAAAATGGCCTGGTAAACAATTTTCCTTTTATGAAGAGAAATTTAAAGGAATAGCCTACAGACACTGTATCTGCAAAGTGGAATAATAATACAGAAGAAAAAATACAAAAAGAGTAAATAGTACCATATTGCATCTAAATATTAAACCCATATTTTTCTTGACAATTTCATCCAGTGATTTCAATTACCTTAGCTTATAAGTTGGATATCAGGCCACACAATAATCTTATTTAGTAAAACTTGGTCTACCTGTCATTCCTGGTAGTCCTGATTGTGGAATATCACAGGGGAAGCTTTATAGGGTCAATGACCTCAGATAGATTTTAGAAGGATTAGCAAAAATCAAATGGTGGGCAAGGGGAAGATAACATAGAAACAAATATATATGTGCACATGTATTTTATATATCAAAAATATATTTAGTTTTTGTACTCTGCTTGTTCTTTGGATATATGATGAGTATTTTCCTATAACTTTTAAGTGTTTGAAAATATGTTCTTTTAATCCTCTGTCAGATGACAGATACTGAGAATAACTTGATCAGATCACAATGTTAAACTAGTGGGGATAAAATAATAAAGGCTATAAGTGGGGATATAATAATAAGAAGAAAAAGAATATCTTCTTCATAATGTTATTGTGATGATTGAATTAGTTAAGCCATGAGCCACATTTAGAATGAAGGCAAACACATTGTAAGCATTCAACCAATGGGAGTTATTATCATTAGCATTTTAATGGTTGAATCCAGTCTCTGCTTCTATACTTTTTACAACCTAATATTGTAATTTGTAGTTTTCTCAATTTGTAGTTTCTCAATTCCCAAATAAAATTTGTTCATTTTGATCAATAACATACAGTTTTTCAGAATGACCTCTTGAAAGAAAATAATAACAAGGATGTAATTTGTTCTGAGAGAGAGATATAAAAAATACAAAATACATATGATATATACATATATACATGTATATACATATATATACAAAATACATATACTATATTAATATATAACAGCATAATGTATATTATTTTCATATACATAATACATGTAATATATACATAAAGTATATTAATATATAAGAGCATAACAGATATTATTTTCATGTCCTATATCTATTAGCTTTAGATACTACTACTTTTATTTTATCTTCCCAATGTCAAAGATACCCCAGCCAGAGAAAATAAAAAATAAGGACATCCAGGTTATTCAGCCACAACTGGGCAAGATTGCTAGATATGTGCCTGTTTCTTGTTGAGAAAAACACATTAAGATTAACTAGTGTCTCTTTTCTATCTTTATGCCTGTTTTAGAAAATGTTACAATAAATTGACTAATAAATTTTCTCCTTTTTTACTTTACTATTCTTGTATATCTTTTTGGCAAAGTTATTTGACTCATAAGGGTCAATGAGTAATGACTATATCAGTGAATCTTTTTAAACCAAATTAGCAATTGGAAGAAACTGAAAATGCCACATTTGTCTCCAACACATCTTGAGAACTATGTGTATATATTATATATACACATTATATACAGTATATACTATATATTATATATGTGTATATATGTATACTGTATATAGTATATACATTTATATATTTATAGTATATACATACAGTATGTACATTTATAGTATATACATGTATACTATATATAGAATATACATTTTATATATGCACTTTGTGTATATGTGTGTATGTGTATTATGATGGGAAAATTTGCATAACTGTCCAAATCTGCTTTACATTGTTTAGTCTGAGTTTTACCCACAAGAGTGAGTGTCGTCCGTCAAGGTATAATTATGCTTCTTTGAGACAGAAACTGCATGAGTTTATCTTGTTATTTCAAGAGCTAGTGTTTCCGACCATCTCAATAGGGGTACTGGGTGATGACACTGTGAAGGTTACTGAAGTGATTACTGTGATGTCTTTCTCAGGATTAAGTTATCTGTAGCTTGTGAGAAATACACAAGACCTAGAGGTGTGTGGCAAGAGGGAAGGCAATGGGAATGGGAAGAGGACAGGACAAGGAGATGAAGAAAGAGGAGGAGGATAAAGGGAGGATAATTGGCCCATGTCCCACATCTCCTTGTTTACAGGGACATGCTTCAGTGAGCTGTCTGCACTGTTTAGCAGCATAAGTACAATTCTGTCCTTGAAACACAGATCAATTTTCTATGCCAATCTGCTCTCTTCCCTGTCAAATGTTTCACTGATTCTGAATTCTGTGGATGGTTCAAAGATGTCCTATGCAAATTTAGTTCAAGCCTGTCTTCTGATTTACAAAGAGGAAATGGTTAAAATTTTCTTCTTGAGTGAGTAATGCCAGAAGGATTCCTGCTGTTACGACTTCTGCCAGTTAATGCCTTAGTATATGCTCACTTTTCTCCAACCTTCTTTTTCAAGTTAGAATTTATGCTATTATACCTTAATAATGCCTATACATGTAGATATTAATTACTTTGAATTGGCCATAAGAACTGAAGTAACCACTTATGGATTTAGACAATGATTTAGTTTAGGATAACTTAATGTAAATAGTTTTCCCTTTAAAAAAAAAAATCCTGGGGCTCCTGGGTGGCTCAGTCAGTTAAGCATCTGCATTTGCTCAGGTCATAATCCCAGTGTCCTGGGATGGAGCCCTGCAACAGGCTTCCTGCTTCTCCCTCTGCCTCTGTGTTTTCTCTCTCTTTCTCTCAAATAAATAAATAAAATCTTTAAAAAAAAAAGAAGTCCTATTTTATAGGTATCCTTTTCCTATAAATTAATTTTTTTAAGTAAGTCCATTAATGAAATGTCTTAGTTTTGTCCCTAGATTTCCCTTATATCAGCTTTCAGAAAAATAAATCACTTGGCATAGAAGGAGCTAGTAGCTAAGAAACTTGGGTCTGGTCAACAAAAATGGTAACTAATTGCATACCTTTAGGCTGGTTCTTACTCTGAGCTCTAACTTTGGAGCTAGAATAACTCATCTCTAGGGTGTTTCAGCTTTTAAATTCTGAGATTATAAAATGTTATTTCTTGCTCCTATTCTCTAAAAATGTGGGTTGTTACTAGGGAATAACATATAAAGCAGACAGAAACATAATATATTGAACAGAGGATCTAATAAGAAACTTGATAAGCGTGATTTTTAGATCCAACTCTTTTACCAACAGTCTTCAGGATGGCAAATGAGTAATTTAAAATGTCCATCCTCATCTATAAAATGTAGATGATACCAATTTTGGAGTATTGTTGCTAGAGTTGAAATAAGGTACTTTAGAAACACACACCCCATGAAACAAAGACTTCTGGAACTAGAAAATATTTTTTACTAGCTAATAAAGGATTTTTAATATATCTTAAAAATCTCACATTGAATTTATTATATGTATATTCTTCTAACTGTGGAAAATTATAAAACACACCTGCAAGCACACATTTTTTCTCCAAGGGTTACATTTTATGCTTATTTTAATATGGAGTGGCTTTTCCCTCTATGTTTCTGATTCCCTAAAGATAGAATCATTTTTCTACTTTCCTTTTATATGTTCTGGTCTAATAATTTTAGTTCCTGTTCCCTAAATATATCCTCCTCTTTCCCACCTCTAAACTGCTCTCACCTTACTCCTTCTGTTTCTAATGCCCTCTTCGTTGGCCTAATCTACTAGTTTTCACATTACAGAATTATATTTAGGTTTGAATTAACACCTACTTTTTCCATGATGGCATGAATCACTATCCCAGTCATTGTGACAACTGTCTCTTTGGACCCCAGTAACTTTTGAGGAGCACATTTCTTCAAAACATATAAATCCTACTTTTTGCATATATATAGATTTTTTAAAAAATTATATCTAATATTTTTAAAAGTATATTATCATAAAGCATACTATCATACTCTTCTGAACTGTTTTTTTATTTTATTTTGAAACTATTTTAGAATTTCAGTAAAGCTGCAAAAACAGTACAGTTAGCTCCCAGATAGCATTCACTGATTTCCTCTTGATATTCACATTTTGAATATTCATAGCACAGTTATCAAAACTAAGATATTGGACAGGTATAGTATTGTTAACTAAACCGCAGCATTTATTCAGATTTTACACCTCCCCTTTTTTTGTTCGTGCATATTTTTCTGCTCCTGAACCCAATCCAGGTTACCACATTGCATTTAGTCATTATGTCTCTCTAATTATTTGCATCAGTATAGAATCATGAATATTTTATTCTGTAAGTTAGTGTCTGAAACCATTTTTATTCATTTTTAAGATTGGCCATTGGGAAAATTTTCATATTGGTTCCTATGACTTTTGGACAGGCCCCCATTATTTATTTTATTTTATTTTATTTTTTTAGTTCTTTCTTATTTTCTGAAATCACAGATGTTCCAGGCTCATCTTGTCTTTCCTGCCTATATCTGGATTAATTACTTCTCTGAGGAGCCCTAATTCTTATTTTTTTAAAGATTTTATTTATTTGAAAGAAAGAGAGCACAAGTAGGGGAGAGAGGGAGAGGGAGAAGAAGACTCCCCATTGACCAGGGAGTCTGACGCAGGACTGGATCCTAGGACCCTAAGATCATAACCAAGCCAAAGCAAATGCTTAACTGACTGAGCCACCCAGGCATCTTGAGCCCTACCTAATTCTTATTATAGGATGTTAGTATTTGTGTGCTAGGTATGCTCATTGCCACTCATTGCTAGATATCATTGTTTCTATGCCCTCTCAGTAAATAGAACTAGAAAATATATGCATGTTACTAATGTACACACACAGAGTGAGACACATGCACACATTTGCATCAATATATATGTATACATGTGTATATTTAAATACACATATTTAAAACTCACAAGCACTTAATTATATCTGTGATTCCAGTTCAGCACTACAGAGATTTTATTTTAGCCTTCTCCCTTTCTTTATTTGTAACTTTTATCTGTGATAAGAAGGAATCTGGCTCACATAATTACAATGTATTTTATTTGCTCAATGCTAGCATATGCATAAAGCATTTTAGAATTGCTGACCTTTAGCCCTGAGAGAAATAAATTTATAGATAGAATTTAGTATTTGTATAGAGTTCTTCCAGTCCTTAGCCTTATAGTAAAATACTGTATTTTAAGTTACTAGATACTTTTGTAGTTTTTAATTAATATCAGTGATTCTGAGGAAACTGAAATATTTTCATCTGATTTGGAGCAATTACACAAATTTTCCTATGAAATGTCATTCTATGTCTTCTCTCTGTATGTCTTCCCTGTAGTCTTGCTTTTATGCATTTTGGGGGGTTCTTTATGTATTAGACAACTTAGTCCTTTGAGATATAAGTGGCAAATATTTCCACTGTGATGTGTGTAATTTGATTTTGATTATGGTGGGCTTTATATTTTTTTACTTTTTATATCATTGAATTTATCAGATACATATCTAGATTTAGGCTATAGTTAGAAAAACTTCTTCACTCCAATATGTATATATTTATTTATGTACGTATGAATATATATGTGTGTATTTCATAATTATGTCTCATAGTTTAATGTTTTTGGTTTTTTATATTTCAATTTTGATTCATTTCCAATTTGTATTACGTGTCATGAAATATATCATCTTTAATTTTTTCAACTGTCTGGTCTATTTCCCTAAACTATTTTACATGTTGTTTTTAAATAAATTTAATTTTGAATTCATTTATCATAGATTACATTCTCAAATATATTTAGGTGACTTTTAGGCTTTCTACTCTTCAATCTGTTTCTTTATGCATTAGTGTTGCACTATATCAAGTACTATTATGTTATATGCAAAAATATATGTATATAATTTCTAAAGAAAAGTCTGATAAAGTTCATACAGGCTTTTGACATCTTTGCTCATATTTTTCAGAATTTCACAGCTACTTCTTTTCTCCACATTAGATTCAATCTATTGAATCAGGAACTGAATGAAGTCTATATTTAACAAAATGCATAGCCCACTGCCTAATGCCTAAAACATTCTAAGTAAATCACTGACTGTTTATGGGATTAAATTGGAATTACTTACTTCATAATTGTAGCACCACAAAACTAATCTTTCATCTAGAGAATTAGATAGGGGTGCCAATCTGAAATTTTCTGTCTGGATAATACAACTGCCAGGCAAGAAAAGAGTGAAGGCATGAATAACACAAGCCCACAAAACCAAAATGATTTTGATGATAAGAGAGGCACTTACAACATTTCTGGAGAAATAAGTTAGTTGAATTAATGCAGTATTTTGAAACTCACATGACTCTACTAATAAATTAACAAGAAGCACTTGCATCCTATTATACCACTTGTCAGAAATAAAAGTTTTTGCTAAACGTGTAGCCATTTCCTCTTTTGTGGATAACAGGACTCCCATTTATCTTCAAGAATCCCCTTTCCCTTCTCTACTTTACATGGTTCTTTGGGACTTTATTGAACCAATTGAACCCTAGCTCCAGAGCTGGGCATAAATCCAGGCTTTGTTAACAAATTCCAGCCCCTGTCCACAGTGATTATTAATAACTTGACTAAAGTCAAGTACTACTACTGAAACTAAAGAAGAGAGAAATATCTTTCTCTCATGTATATACCATGAGAATGTGGAACCACAGCACTGAGGCTCCATCATATTGTCATAAGTTTCTCAAATAGAAGTAAAGCACAAAGATGAATTAATCAGCCCAGTGGGAAGGATTATTGCTCCAGATGTCATCATTTGAGCCCTTGGATCCATCCGTGAATTAAGTTTTCATTTAGGTATGCTGATAATGTCATTTAAAAAAACAAAGATTCAAGTTAGTTTGACTTGACATTTTTGTTATTTATAACTGAACACCTTGATAAATACACACCATTCCTATTTGAATAATATTTGAAGTGGATCTCAAGATATTTTGTTCATGCAGACTTGTGTGTTTGTATGTGTGTTTGTGCATGTTTGTAAAATAGATTGTACTTTTCCCTAAATCCCTAATAGAGTGTGTTGAGCATCTGACCATGTTACTTGCCTCTGATGAAGTCATATAAGACACTTGCCTACATCACTTATTTTCAGGAGGATGTGTAGGTTTTCCTTTTTCTCACAGAGATTTGCATGAAAACTTTCTTATCTCCAACAGGGATTTGAAGAAACATAACACTGGTAATTCATACCTTAAAATTCAGCACTGTGAAACCTATCCTTTTCTGGAATCAATTCTCCAGTTGGACATAGAGAATAATCCTAAAATATACAGTTTTTTAAAGTCTTTAGTAAATATATATAGCAATAGCATTTGCAAAGGCATATGAGAAAATAGATAATTTTTCAATCTTTTTAGAAACAATTCTTGCTATCATTGGTCCTTTAGTAGATATTTTATGCTTGTCAACATGGGAAAGGTCTAGAGTAATTTTAAAAAATAGAAATCAAAGTGTCACTGTACCAGCGATGCTGATAAAAGAATAGTATTTGGTGTTCTTAAAACTTAATGACAGTTTAGGGGCACCTGGTTGGTTTAGTTGGTTAAGTGTCCAACTCTTCATTTTGGCTCGTCATGGTCTCGTAGTCCTGGAATCAAGCCCTGTGCAGAGTCTGACTCAGATTCTTTCTTCCCCTCCCTCCCACTCTCTCTTTCTCTTATATATATAAATAAAATCTTTAAAAAATGACATTTTAAAACAGTATCTTATGACTTATAATAGTAAAAGCTTTACAATTGCTTGTGGTCAGAGATTTCTCAAATTTGTTTTACTCTTTACTACTGAGTACCGATTATACCAGACTATGATCCCACAATGTCCAAGAGACATGCAATTTGTAGGCTGCATAAAAGGGAGACAAAAACTGATTTCCAAAAATTCATACAAGGTATGAAATTAGGAATATATGTTAAAAACATCATATTTGTCCTTTCTGAATCATAAAATATTACTTTCCTGTAACTCTTCCTTGATATTGCTCTAGGCAAACTGTCAGTCCTTGTGTGACAAAGACACAGACAACAACTGCCATGTTCTTTGAGCCAAGTAAAAGCCTCCATTTAAAGAAAAAAGGAAAGGAGAAATAATAAGCAATACTGATTTATTTTTCTCTCTTATCTTTTGTTTTCAATTTAATTGCCTTTGGCCTCCAGTCATTTGTTTGCACTATGAAATATCCAATTCTAACTCATCAAATGTTAGGGTGCACCTGCCAGCTATCATTGTAACATAGAAGATCCTTACACCACATCAACTTTTCTCTGAAAAACATAGCATCCACTCATTATTTTATTTGTGACCAGCTCAGAAAAAGAAACAATGTTTTTGTGGTTCTGCTTGTGAAAAGTATGAGTTTGTGTGCTTTAGGTGTTAGTATATGCCATTGTCTCTTGCAAGCTTCCACAAAAAAAAAAAAAAAACTAATATTAGATGTTAAAGGTCCCTAAAAGGCAATATATTCACAAGATGCTTCATGTACTATTATATTAATTTTTACTCTTTGATATATTGCACTGGTGGAAATTTAAAGAATAAATGTATCTTAAGTGAGAAACTTGTAGTGTTGAAAATGTAATTATCAGTATATGAGTTTTTCTGTATTAATTCCTTGTACTACCCAGTGTGGGAGTACTATAATAATGAAGGGATGTAGGAGTAAGTTGGGATGACATAGGAAAAAAGAAGAGAAGGGCACCCATTTATCTAATGCATTGGAGCATCCTATCCAATAGCACTTTCTGCCTGATCCATATCATTATGGCCCTGAAAACTTGTCCCTTCAAAAAAGTGTGGCCACAGAGCAAGAGGTCATTTTTGTTTATTGGATACTTCTTTGTCTCACTTTATCAGCTCACTGCATTTTTAATTATCACTCAAATTCTTAGAGAAGAGGTTCACAAAGACTTCCTAAATATCCCATCTGTGGTAATAAAAAAGATCTTGACTAATCTATTAGAAGATCTATCCTTTGTAAGTAATCTCTTTAATAAGTGATATTTTCATTCTCCTTGGAGCATAACTAATACTGACTCTGCAGATTCGTGTATGTGTGTGTGTGTGTGTATGAATGTATATACAAATATATACATACATATATGTAATACAAGAGATATAAGAGACACTTACTTTCCCTGAGGAGATCCTTCCTCCAGTCTGCTACCAGCAAGCAAAAGAGAGAATTAGTCTTGATCATTTGGGGTTCTCCAAACAAAAGAAAACAAACAAACACCAAAGCAACTATAATTTATAAGGAGCTATAAAGTAATACTGAGGTAATAAGAAAAGTTTCTCTGTATCCAAAATAAAATGTGAAAAGCTGTGAAAGGATTATATTTATCTTAGGTAATTATGGAAGAATATGGGTGCAAGTTATATTGCGGGGAAACGGATTTGACTTAGAAGGCATTGCCTACAGACTTTTAGTAGGATTGCTCAATATAAACAGTAAGTTTCCTGATGGGATTTTTCAGATGACAGATATATGAGCCTTCAAATTGGAATGCTACTTGGGTTCATATGTGGAATAGGTGGTTTGCTTCAACAATAGGAATACAAGTTTCTAATATTTACTGAACTAATATTCTAGTATTTACTGATCACCATGTACAGAAACATTGTTCAATCATTTTTCATAAGCTATTCCAACAACTCCTGGTCATTGAAAGGAATGTACTGAAGGAGAAGGGAAAGAATAAATATTGGGGAGACAGATTTAGGATCTGTACTGTTCCTACAAGGCCTGAACCAGCCCTGTGTGGACTCTAAATCTGAGATGGCCCTTTAGAATTCTCCTGTTTAGAAACAACGGGGCAGGTGTTTGTCCTCCATGAACATCAGTCACTAGAAGAAGGTTGTCTCAAGAATGAGGCAGAACTTTGCGGTGCACTTTCTTCAGCTCAGGCATCTCCCAAAGGAGCTTGACAACTGGCACTTGGGGGAATATATCTTCAGTCCTGACAGGGACATCCGAGTTAGGGATCCCAGCATCCATGACCATCAGTGCAATAGCTTAAAATTCTAGAGAAGTATTGGTAGTCACGTCCTTTCCACTTGCTATTCCAAAGTACATTTCTTCAGTGTCCCTTGTTTAAAAGAAATATGTTTAAATTAATACTGTTTGTCATAGATGACTCATTCTTTATAGTGACACTTCAGGCTGTATATTATGATGGGCTGAGGCAACTTGGTTAAATTTCCTCATTTATCCAACACCCCACTACTCATTCGTTTAACAAATATTTATCAACTCCTAAATTCCAGGTGTTTTTTAAGGCGCTAGAGATAGAGAAAAAAAGATAATAAGGCATGCCATGTATGTTAATAGATACTTGCTAAGTGATGAGTGACAAGACGGGGAAGTAAATAACGCTTTTACTTTTCTCATACTCACTATGAACCAAGGCGCAGTTCTAAATTCTTTGCATATATTAACACCTTAACCTCTTGCAACATTGCTTAAAAAGTTGTAAAACTTAAAAAATTGGCACAAGGAGGTTATGGAACTTCCCATAACCACCCAGATGCAGGGTTTTGCAGCTGACATCCAAACTCTCAGCGTCTGCCTCCGAAGTCTGCCCTCATCCACATGCTCCTAATCATAACCGCTATGTTTCGCTGTGCATGTGAAGGCTTTAGGAAGATGCCTGGAGCTAGATCCCTAATCTAGTGATGAAGACCAAGTGACTTAATAGGGACTGTGAACTAATTATTAAAATAAGAGTGCAGAATTTTGTTTTGCTTTTGACAGAATCTAAAACTTTTATGCACGTCAATATTTATATTAATCCTCTATCCCTAAAGATATTTGGGTATGATGCTTCTGAGGAGTTTTGGATGGCCTCATCTGACACACATCCTCTTTCAGTGCTTAGATCTGGAACACAGCAAACAACGAATTCTGAAGTCACCTTTAACATGGTGTTATGTGAGTGTTACAAATGCTTCTTAATTTGTCAGGAAGTGCCTGTTACTTCCACAGTTTTAGCACTGAAGGTCTCATCTCCATCCTGGGAACATCTTCAATCCTGAGCAAACCCAAATGGTTTCATACTCTATGCTGTATCTTCATGCTTGTTGCTAAGATCATTGCTCTGTACATCAGGGGGAAATATTAAAGAAAGTCCAGTTATTTGGCTTCAAGCAGAAATATAGAGGGGAGAAGGGATATGTTGAGAACTATGCATTTGGTTCTCCTTCAGAGAGAGTGATTTAGAAAGAGGAAGAGTTTGGGATCTCCAGGTCTTGCTCTGCAGCCTTTGTGTGCTTCCTGAAGGAGTACAGGCTGAAGACAGGCTGAATACACCTTCTGCAGCCAGAAATTTTCAGGAACACCCCAGAGCACTTTCCTGATGCCCTACGTTTTCTCATCCTTCAGGCTTCCAGATTATAAAACAATAACAACAACAGCGAATACATTTTTTGGACCTATCATTTCTACCTAATTACTAGCAACAATATTTGGGATTATGCCCACACTTAAGTCTTATTAGAAGCTTTCATGAAAGAGGGCACCTGGGTGGCTCAGTGGGTTAAAGCCTCTGCTTTCGGCTCAGGTCATGGTCCCAGGGTCCTGGGATCGAGCCCCACGTTGGGCTCTCTGCTCTGTGGAGAGCCTGTTTCCTCCTCTCTCTCCCTGCCTGCCTCTCTTGCCTACTTGTAATCTCTGTCTGTCACATAAATAAATTAAATCTTTAAAAAAAAAAAAGAAGCTTTCATAAAAGAAATTCAAATCATGAGGTTTTATAAGCCTGTTTTATTTTAACATGCTATTTTTAAAATAAAGCAAAAAAAAACCCTATTTTTAATTTAAGCTGTGTGATATCAGGAATAATAAAATGATTTTAATACCTTATTATTAGAAAAAATTAGGAAAACAATTAGGAAACAATTTGTTAGGTAACACTCATGTCAACAAAATAGGAATTCTGGTTACAGAACGTTGAAAGGAATGTTTTAAGCCAAAAGTCAATAAAAGCATGCAAAAACATGAAAGATGACTAATGAGAAAATCAAGCCCTTTATACTTTGATGAATGCCATCGGAGTGTGAAAACGTGCACTGTATTACCAGATGACACAGAGTATAAAACATGAAGAAAAACTAATTAGGAAAAAACACACAACAAAGGCAACTTGAAAATGGCTGATGAGATAATTATATTTAATAGTCAAAGAATGCCAGAAGTTTACGAAACTTGTTTTATCAGTGATCTAAGGTGACATTGGGGACTCAGACACCAGAATTAGTGCACCAGTTAAATATATATTGGAACAACTTTGGTTTAAGTTGGTTCTTTAAAATAATAATACAAACTCTTTAATATTGCTAATCTCTCATAAACTGTTATCCATGGTTACATTTGTTAGCTATTGATTTGAAAAAAGATAGATAAATTCAACTCTATGCATTTAGCATTCTATTCCCTGTATCTTTATTATATTTACAGACCAACTGCACTTGGAGGAAGGAGTTAGAGAAAAGTTGAAGTCCTTCATTGTACAAAAGCTTTGGAGAGAAATACTGCTTTACCCTTTTTGTAGGTGGTTCTTGCTGATTTTTGTTCCACATACGAGAGGAAATTGTATCCTGGAACTTTCCTTTTGGACTATCTCTAAAAAGGCATGGACTTGATAATGTATATGGTATTTCAGATTGTCTGGGATGACTATGATAGTACTCATAAGCCTGCATTCCTGGGCATCACCTCCTGGTTAGAGAAGCCTATTTTATATTTGGTCAGACATTGTGTTCAGGTTCCCTATGTCATTGAGGCTTCCACCCCAATGATTTCCAAGCAGTCTAGTGAGAGTGTGGTCTGATTTCTTATTGCTGTCTGTAATAAAATGTAAGAGGAAGGAAATATCTCGAGGGAAGAACTTTTATGCAAAAAGAAACCAGGACATGATAATTTCAGAAATTCTCAGACTACCTACATTGCCTACCAAAATTAATTTACTGCCAAGAAGCGATGTTCTGGAGAGAGAACAAGGGTGCAGGCAGGCAATCATTTTATAATGTTTCAGAAGTATTAAAAGGACACAGTATTCATCACACAGAAGGCTTTGTGATGAGATTGGTTGTAATATGTAGGTCCTCTTAACCATCTCAATAGAAGCTAAGAAGAGATATGGGATCATCTAGGAAAGATCTATGGAAGAACCTTTTTGTCTAACATAGTAAATCCATGTGACATACATGAGAGATGCACAAAGTATTTGAAAATTTTGTACCAGCAGAAACACTGCCAATTTGTACTAAGAAGGACACAGGAATGGGAAATAAAAGAAGAAGGTGAGACTCCCAAATTTCTACAGGCATGAAAAAAGATGTTAAGATCACTAAGTTTCAAGCACATGCTATCCTTCCTGAAAAGGATGAATGATTCCAAGAACAGAGCTGTAAGCCCAGTGGGTATAACCTTCAAGCTCAGAGTATTATTCCCAGGCCTTGAAACCTATTGTTTTCCCACTTGGATTTTGAAATTGCTTGGGACAGTTGTCTCTCTTTTTTGTTTCTTTTCTTCCTTTTTGGCTGGGAATCTCTGTAACCATTAATATATTCCTGTGTTCAATGTGTCTTCATACCTCTCTTGTATGAAAGTCCCCTTCCCTTCGCCCACATCATGAGGGCTCTTCTGTCTCTTACTTTGACTCCAGTTTTTCTCATGATCACATCTTGAAGTCTGTGAAAAAATTTTACAAGTGGGCATGAATTATCTCAGTGTTTTTTAGCACTTAGAACTTCTATACTCTTACACTAGCCCATGTTCAATATTTAACAATTTATTTAAATGTTAGCTGACTTTCTTTCTCCTTGCTTGTTGGCTTATTGCATCCGTCCCAGGCGAGAAAGTGTTTTTTTTCTTATGTCTCTTCGGAAGACTCTGTCTTCGTGTAGACTTCTCGTTAGTTTGTTGCTCTGATTTCAAGAAATGCTAATATAGTACATGATCCAGCTTTTTACATTGCTTTTGTAAAGGTGTAAAACAATATCTTTCCAGTATTATAGATTTTAAGTAAAAGCTTAAAATTCTATTTCCCTTGTCTGGAAGGCTATCAGTTTTGGGGTGGAGATATATTTGATTCTTACAGAATCCTTACCATTATGTAGCTAAACTGAAAGCAAACTGTGTATATCAGTCTGGGGAGCCACTGTCTTAGTTCAGATAAACCTAAAACAATATAAGTATATAAATAGGTACAATGTTAATGTCAAGATGTTAGATTCTGCAAAATAGAGACTGAGTTTAAGTGGGAGCAAAATGGTTGGTTATACTGGAATCCCTAACTCTAACTCGCTCTGCCTCAGACTGAATTGGTAAAAATGAGCTTCTTCCTCTTTTGAGAAAGCCTCCATCTGTGTAAATTTGTTTACCTGCCTTCTTAGTCATCTTTATTGAGAGAGAGAGAATATGAATCTGACATCTGGAAACATCTGGCAATTTTTTTCTAGAGACAGAGAATTTAACCTAAAGGGAGGCAGCAAGGTCCTTGACCTTGGAGAACCTACACGCTGAAAGTATACTTTAAAGTATAGTGCCTCAAGTCAGACAGAATGAGATGGCTTATTTGATAAACTCCCCTTAAATTTGCAGGATTGACAAGAAGATTTTTTCAAAAAGTTTGGGTTATATTTTCATCAATATTTTATTATGAGGATATCTTTTATTTTAAGTTCTATAAGTGAAGAGACCATCTCCATCCATTCTTTTCCAATTTTATAGTTTACGTATTCTGTACACATACTGTATGTGTTGTATACATACTGTATGTGTTCATTAAATGTCCCACATTCATTAGACCTGTGCATAAGTACCATCCCTACACAAACATGAGTGTTTTCATCATATACTGATATTATTAGTTTATTTATAAAGTTGATTGACAAAGTTGAATGCTTACGAATTGGTATTAGTTGTGGTAATGTTTTCTTCATTTCAATTTATATTTTTAAATTGCAGTCATTGAACATTGTACACATTTTGAATTTCTAATGGGTAGAAACTGAATTAATACACTTTAACTCATTTATTTTCCAGTTCCATCTACAATTGTTGTGCAACTTTGCAATTCATCCTGCCAGTACTTTTCATATAGGTATGCAAACCCCAAGGTTTGCATCTGAAGCAGTTTATTTGGCAGTGCAAAGCATAGATGACTATATTGTTTTCTCTTATGTTTGATAGCTTGTTGTTATAAAATTTGCAGCACATGTCACTAATGCCTTGAGCTTATAGACTTCCTTAATATAATGTCTAAAGTTCAATAAACTCTATTAAAGAATATTCTTCTATATCTATGTGATGGATTTGATAACAAGTCAAAATTGAGCATTTCTGAGATGCCTCAGATTTTACTTTTGTAAGAGAACTTTTTATATAGTAATCTCTTCAGTATCCTACTAGGAAAAAAAAATGAGTGAAGAAAATTCCATATTACTAATATTTTAAGTGAAGAACAAATAAAATAATGACAAAAGACTTCTCAGGAAAAAAACAAAACAGAAATCTGCTTAGCTTCCACTTCCTGAGCTGCTTCAGTTTTTTCCTGTACCCTTCTCATAGCTGGAAATGGTTTATCTATCTGAACAGGGCATGCCTGACCCTTCTTCCTTTTATATTTCATATGCCTATTGATTCTCACCTACCTCAGAAAAGGTAGTTTTGTTTTGTTTTTGGTGTTTTTTTTTTCTGTTTGTTTTATTCTTGTTGTTTGTTTGCTTTATTTAATAGTCTCCTTCAGCTACTGGTGGTTTATAACACAGATTCTGTTCTTGTCAACAAAATACTAATTAATCTGACTAACTTTTAATCTCTGTAGAAACTTGAAAGTATAACAGTGCTGATAGGCAGAAACAAAATTATGATTAAAGGAATTCTAATCAAGATACCAAAGTCATTTCTAATATTATAGCAGTATATTGGCTAAAATACCCTGCAATTAAGAATATTAGTATCATCCTGGTGTAAATTACAATTCTAGGTACAGAATGTCAGGGCTTTTACACTATTTCTCCTGCTTATTAGTTGAATAAACTCAGATTTTAAAACACTGTCTCCTCATCTGTAAAATGGGTATATTGCTTGCAATTTCCTCTGAAGTTTCTTATGAAAATGAAATGAAGACAGGTATAAAAACTTAGAGCAGTGAGCATATATATAATATTGAGTATTTCTATTATTCATTTTTATGCCTTTTGATAATAATATAATACACTCAACTTCCTTCTACTCCTTGACACTTAGGAGAATAAAAGAAAAAGGGAGAATACAGGTTTAGATCTTCTCCATATAATTCACAAGTAGAACAAAAGTCTGCTGTTATAGTTTGGCATTTTCAATTCAAATGTCAAATGAGTTTCCATCTACTGTTCATGCAAGTAGGCATCTTTTAGTTATGTTTGTCAGGCCAGCTATTGAAGGTGAGATGCATACTGTGTTCAATATATTTCTTTTTTTTTAATATTTCATTTATTTATTTGACAGACAGATCACAAGTAGGCAGAGAGGCAGGCAGAGAGAAAGGGAGAGAAGCAGGCTCCCTGCTGAGCAGAGAGCCTGATGTGATGCTCGATCCCAGGACCCTGGGATCATGACTGGAGCCGAAGGCAGAGGCTTTAACCCACTGAGCCACCAAGGTGACCCCAATATATTTCTGCTATGGGTTTGGTAGAATGGCAGACGGTCTTGAAAAAGAAAGAGCAAATAGATTAAGAAAGGTCTCCAGTTCTACTCTCTGCTGCAGTTGGGAGAGTCGAAATTATTTAGGTGATAATTTATTTGTATTTGTCTTTGATCAGCTTCTTTGTTTCTACAGAATTTATATAAAAAGTCTATGATATCACCTTGGTTTTATGAGTCAGGAAAAATTTCTCCTGGTGCACATAATTTTGTACTGTAATAATGTAACATGAGTGCTACCTCATGCAATTTTCTAGTGCATATTTTGAAGAGTTAGATGGAAGAGTTGGAGCAGTCAGATGAATCCAGCTGCCATAACTGCGAAATATCTATAAGCCATTATCAGATTACCACAATCTTGGATTTCTGAGTAGTAGTATGAAAATTTAGCTTCAAATAACCCAGAAATTATCTCCCTGTGTAGTAGACATCTAACCGTTTAGCATCTAAGAGGCAGACTAATGAGATATTTATTTCCTTTGAAGATCAATAAGTATGTATTTCCTCTCTTGATGGCTCTTCTAACTTCCTTCTTTCCTTCTTGCAGATGGAATTAAATATTGCCGTAGAGATACAATAAAACAGCTTGGCAAATTCAGACACAAATAAGCACATCTAACCTTTCAATTTGGCTGTTGTTTCTCTCTCTAGTATGGTGCTCAATTTGGTTTCCACCTAGCGCAAGGAGTTTTAACTGTCAGTCATACAAATTAGTGTTAGGAAGGGCCAATTAGGTCATCAAGTCAACCTTTTCACCAGAGTAGGATATTTTGCTGATGTTACTTTTTTTTTTTTTCCTATTTTTCCCCAGGCTAGAGTTGAACATGTTTCTTGCTATTTCTTGAGGGCAAAGAAGATAAAAATCAATAATACAAGTAGATGTGGGTTTAGGAGGACTTGTATCTTAAATGGGGAGAGGGAATTTTACTTAAGCATTTGCTGAGCACTTTTCATCCCACAGGATGATAAATGACCTCTCATCCATTTTTCTTTTACTAGCAAAATAAAACAAAACAAAACAAAACACAAAACAAATAGACATCTCATCCCCATGCAAAGTCAGACCTAAAATTCTATCATTGGCATATATATTTCCCCAGGGAAGTAAATCTGCCATAGAATCCTCCTGATCTGATGACAAATCCTTTTAGATTTATCTTTTGCTTAATAAGAGTGAGACTATTGGAGTATTAGGTTTCAATATTTGGCTAAGGAAGAGAAAGAAATTTGAGAATGTGTGTGTATCTATAAGTATGAATGTACATGTAACGTGTGTACAGTATTTATGTTATGAAAAACATTAATTAGATTAAGATAACACATGGTGATAGATTTTTCCCCCAGAAGCATTAACACTGGAGTGATGCTTAGAAATAATTTAACCAAATTTTCTCATTTTACGGAGCAGTTAAGTTTTATTTGCTCACAGTTACCAAGATAGATTGAAGATGATTCAGGGCTAGGCCAGACTTTCTAATTCTTAGTTGTGTTTCTTCTCCTAAACTACTCTTGCTTAAGATTATTTTTTTCATTTTTTAATAAAGAAGTGAGATTTCTGAATTAAAACTGCTGTAGCCTGGAACTTAGACTTGAAGAATTAAGACCAGAACAGAGAAAAGTTTGTATCTTTAGCTCAGATATGCTTAGAGAAGCCTCCTTTTCTGTAGGGAATATTCTTCAAGGTAGACATAAAAGAAACTGGCATCTGTTATTTAAATGTTGATTCTTGTGATGTCAGACATGCAGTAAGACATAGGCATTTTAGTAAAGAAATGGAGAAAAACTGGAAGCAAGGTCACAGTTTAAAACTATATACTTTCTTAATATAGCATTGTATCTTTCTGGAAACCTATTGATTAAAACATTAATAAAACTCAATTTTAAACCTGGATTAATTGCAGTGATAAAAGATGTACAAATAAATGAAAGTAGTTTATTGTAATACTATAAGAAAATATGTTTTGGACCTTGTTTCATCTGTCCCTATTTGTTGAAATTCATTAGTAGTCACCAGTAGTCCTGCTGAGTTCTTCTCATATTCTGATTTCTGTAATAACTAAGCAAGTAAGAAAAGATTAAAATGAAAAAAGAAATATGTAGTTCTAATGACAGAATTGTCTCAGGATTTGTCAAAGTTATGCTTTATCCTAGGCTTTATAATTATTTTTCTTATATGTGCTATGTTCCAGGAATGATCTCTCAACAAGATGTTTCTATCTGATTATTATTAGAAATAAACTTTTTGAATACAGAGGATAAACCATGGACACTTACTAATATCACAACTACAATTTCTCCTAAAAGCGCTGTACCAACAATAGTAAATTGTAATATGAGCACTTTACCCTTACTAAGAACATGAATGTTGGCTTTCTTTGTTTTTCAAATAAAGACACCAAGATTTAGAGAAGTAGCTTAGCTGAAGTTGCATACTTAGTAAATGATAGAGCTGGCTCTAAACCTAGATGAGTCTGACATCAAAATCTACAGCACCCCTCACACGCCAGTGCGTGTTGTGCATGTATATGTGTACATTGTGCACCTGTGTGTATGCATGGACATCGTGTATAAGTTGGGAGAAGGTATATAATGTTAAGGTAATCAGATGACAATAGCAACATATCTCTGATCAGTGTTTTACTTGTGTTTTTGTCATTATTGAGTAGAAAGAGTTACAGACTATATGTATTTAGATGATCAGATGGGAAGACTAATTGATATTAATAACACTATATTGTTACTGCCATTTAAAATAATAGTTTTCTACTTGCTAAAATGGCTTGAATTTTTTTTTGTTTTTGCTTAAACTTTTCTTGTGTTTGGTTGAGTTGAAAAATATAGAGGGAAATAGATGTCTAAAATAACTTAATATAAAATGTTAAGTATATAACTACCATATGTAAAGCATTATGTCTACATTTCTGTAATTTTTTGGTCTTCAGGGACTGCATTTTCACCATCTTTGGCAAAGCTATTTGACAAAATAAGAAATAAAATACTAAAGTAACCTCATTTTGAAAAAGTAAAATGGAAATAGAACAGATGTCACTTTGTAAATGGAGAATAAAAAGGTCTGTGTTTGTCAGCATAAGAAAAGTTTAAAATAATTTCATTTCATGAAGACTTAGACTTTAAGTGTTTATAGAATTACTGATAGGTGGGAGTAACACAATTAAATTTATTAAAGTTCTATGGGTATCATTTATAGATTCTGTGAATTATATATTATTTATTTGCAAAGATGATGCATTATGCAATTAGAGTTATTGTCCTATTTTATCATTTAAATTCTGTATTAAACTACATTTAGGTAAAAATTCAAACAATTTAGCCAGCATCTATCACAACTGAGGATGGTGGGTGTCTAGGGTATAATGTAGGAGGCTTGATTTATCTCCAGCTTCTTACTTGATAAAAAAGATTCAGAATTAATTATCAATCCAGCCTAAAGAGAGCTCTTTACAATTGTATGTTTTCAGATAAATTTATTCTTTAAAAAATGTACCTTTTACCCACTCCCCACTGCCACCCCAGGTAGTCCATTTCCTGCTACCAGAATTAATGAGGCCTTAATAAAAAAGGAAAGAAATATTTGAGTTTCCTAATTCTTAGCTGTAAAATTTTTAAAACTGTCAGAATATGAGAATATACCTGTAGTACACAGTTGGTGGGGGGAGGTGGTTTGTTAGCAGCCATTCTGTCCTCCTAATCTCATTCAGGTTTTGTCTTTCACTTCTGTATAGTATGGTGAGCCTCTTAACTATGTACACTGTCCTGCCCTTAGCAAGATTTGAGCTCTTGATTCAACCAAGGTCAATAGACTCAGAAACCTGAGCATGCCACAAAAGGATATAAACACTCAATTTCATTTCATTCTAGAAGAGCTGTCAGACTTCATGCCTTCTGCTATAAAACTAATGTCATTGCCATCCAGAATTTCTTGTCCAATTTCAAGCCTGGATTTCCCACCTTAAAATCCATGTTTCACTCCTCCAAAATCCTTTTTACTTTTTAATTTATTATTATTATTTTTAATTTTTATTGTGTTATGTTAGTCACCATACAGTACATCATTGGTTTTTGATGTAGTGTTCCATGATTCATTGCGTATAACATATAGTGATCCATGCAGTCCCTGCCTTCCTTAATACCAAAATCCTTTTTAAATACTCTCTTGTTTTATGTGTTATAGCCAGTTTCTGTGATTTGCAACTAAAGAATACCAATGTTACAAGATTCTAATACATGTCTGTATTATTTTAACTTAAAAGTACTGTAGGGGGGACGCCTGGGTGGCTCAGCTGGTTAAGCGGCTGCCTTTGGCTCAGGTCATGATCCCAGCGTCCTGGGATCGAGTCCCACATCGGGCTCCTTGCTTGGCAGGGAGCCTGCTTCTCCCTCTGCCTGCCACTCTGTCTGCCTGTGCTCGCTCTCTCTCTCCCTCTCTCTCTGGCAAATAAATAAATTAAAAAAAAAAAAAAAGTACTGTAGGGTTGGAAGGCAATGTTTTATCCA
Organism: Mellivora capensis; assembly: GCA_004024625.1. Taxonomy (NCBI): domain Eukaryota; kingdom Metazoa; phylum Chordata; class Mammalia; order Carnivora; family Mustelidae; genus Mellivora; species Mellivora capensis. The sequence goes on from PISX010009471.1 coordinate 52,791, forward strand.
TTGTTTGTCAAAGCATGGCATTTAGTTGTCAAGATCTCCTCCCCAAATACATATGGGATATGGGATAAAATAAATATGGGAAAAACACCATATTCAGCCTAAATTTTGTATATAGCATTGTGCCCTATGATTCCTCATAAAGAATGTTTTAATTTTTAGCCAAGACCTTTAGCCTCTAGCATTTACCTGAAAAAAACAACAGTAGAATAGAAGGATGAATTTAATGTTGTCTCACAAATCATCACCAAGATCTAGAAGTTCAGTGAAGTTTACAATGCATTAAATTCCTTAAAATAGGTAACTTGGTCACAAATTGTCCTCTTATGAAAATATAACTTTTTTGTTGTTAATATTGACTTTTTAAAATAGTTTTTTGTCTGACTTATTCAAATGATATTTAACAAATATCAAATACCATCAAAGATTATGCACTGTAATGACATAATTTTATCTTTTAAATAGATGCAGCAACATATGTTCATTTATAATTTGAGAGTATTTGTAGGAGAGATAAGTATACAAGTTTATGTGAACTTTGAACTTTACATAGCCAAAAACACAAGTTGAACTATCTAGAATTCCCTTGAATTTTTCCCTTTTATATGGTGATCTTAATATTTTGGCTCTTTTTATTATTTCTGATTCATGCTTTTCTATTGACTTCAAACAAAACCATGGTTTTTAACCATAGATTTTTTTTCAGGCAGTGTCTCTAGAGAGATAAAGCAAACTAACCTAATCCATGTAATATGCTGTTTAAGTGGCCTTCCTAAATTGTAGACTACCAGCTAACGGACGTCAACATAAGAATGGCTGGTATGTCCATAGTCCAACATCTTGCCCAGGTGAAGGTACCTATAATTGCTGTTCAGTCATATATATACAAATTGAGTCTTATTTTGAAGCCAACTTTTTTTTGGTCCATAAGAAATACAACACTGCATCCAAAACAAATCAAAACAACAAAAAGCACTTTTAAAATTTCTTTTCAGACGGGACCAATGTTTATCTTTTACTTTTTTTTTTTACTATGGGTCATACAACTTTGAATTCTCTTATAGATGACATCTGAAAATGGTACCTGTTTAATCCATCATAGCATTGTGAAGGTTGATTTTAGAGGAAAATTGCTACATAGATTCAGATTATCATTATACTTTTTTGTCTGATGCTTTATCTACAGTCCTGGACTGTTATTTTATAATTTAAAAAAAAATCTGAGAGCTTTCACCAGAAGAGGTAGTTTGCCACCCGGTATAAACATAATTTTTAATATTGTTGCTTGTTTTGTTTTGTTTTTAACTAAACACTAGAAGTGAAATGACTCCATATCTGACAATTTTGTATGATAGTGGATGAGCTATGTGGTAATTAGAGACTGTAAGTTACCATAAAGTGGGAAGAATTTATGGGCAGCAATCCAACACATACCAGAATCAATGCCTTTTATTTTCCTCAAAATAATTTATTTATTTTTCTAATTAAAAGGAAGTTTACTTATACAATTGGGACAAAAAATTCACTATATGAGATACTTCCATCGTCAATGGCAGATACACAATATATCACCTATCAAACTTGTTAGATTCAGAAGCAGAGTGGTGGGAAGAAAGAGACATATTTATGACATTTACCATTTTCTACCCTGTACTGCAGTAATTTCTACCTCTCTCTCATGACTGTAAGATCCCAAAAGCAGAGATTTGATAAAATACATTTCAACACCTCTCTATTACATAGCCACTCTAGAGCAAAAATACAAGGGTTTTTATTTAAAGAATAAGTCAATGATAACCATAACTTCAATAATGACAAATATAAAATGATTAATGATGATTTGGAGCTTATGAAAATTTAGTGTAAGTCACACAATAGCTTTAAAAGTATTAGTTCATTTAATCTTAAGATAATCTTATAAGATAGGTTCTATTATTATTCCTCCTATGCAAACAGACAAACTCTTGCCAAAGTAACACATCCAGTAAGTGGTAGAAAGGGGATTTAAATACAGGCATTCCGATTCCATAGACAAACTCTTAACCATTCCTTACTTATTTTTCTTCTTCAATGGAAATTAAGTTATGGCTGTATTTGATGACTGTATTAGTTTTCTATTGTTGCTGTAACACACAATCACAAATACAGTAGCTTAAAGTAACACAAATTCATTATTTTATAGTTCTGGGAGTCAGAAGCCCTAAAATCAAGGTGTTAACGAGGCTAGATTCCTTTGGAAGTCTCTAGGGGAGAATCCATTTCCTTACCTTTTCAGCTTTTAGAAGCTGCTCAAATTCCTGGGTTTGTGGACCCCCAGTGAGCAACTGAGTCATTCCAATCTTTGCTTTTTCTTTTTGAGATAATATTGTGTAGGCTTAAGGTTTACAATATGCTGGTTTGCTACATTTATATATTGCAATAAGATTACCAGTATAGCATTAGCAACAGTCCTAATCCTGGGTATATATCTAGAAGAACTGAAATCAAGATCTCCATATCTGCACACCTGTGTTCATTGTAGGATTATTTTTTTTATATATATATATATATATATATATACACACACACACACATAAACAGACTATATATATATGTATATATATATACACATATAAACAGACTACATATATATATACACATATGTATACACATATATACACGCACATATAACAGACTATACGTAGTCTGTTATATGTGCGTATATATATTCCCATATACACAGACACACACACACTATGGAATATTATTAGCCATGAAAAATAAGGGAATCCAGCCATTTGCAACATGAATGGAACTTGAGGGCATTATGCTAAGTGAAATGAGTCAGACATAGAAAAACAAATATTATATGATATCAGTTACATAGGAATCTATAAAAACTGGTCTTAAAAAGTCACAGATCTCCCTCTCTAACCCTAACGTTCCTACTTCTTCCTTTTTTATTTTTTTAATGTATTTATTTGACACAGAGAGATCACCAGTAGGTAGAGAGGCAGGCAGAGAGAGACAGGGAAGCAGGCTCCCTGCTGAGCAGAGAGCCAATGCAATGTAGGGCTTGATCCCAGGATCCTGAGATCATGACCTGAGCCCAAGGAAGAGGCTTAACCCACTGATCCATGCAGGTGCCCCCTACCTCTTTCTTATAGGGACCTTGTGATTATATTAGCCCTACCTAGATAATCAAGCATAATCTTTCCATCTCGAGATTTTAAATTAACCACTCTGCAAAGTCCCCTTTGCAATGTAACATTCACAGATTCTGGGAATTAGAGCATAAGCCTCCTATTGTCCTTTGGGAAGGTAATTTTTCAGCCTAACACAATGATTAATAAATGTGTAAAAATTTTAGTAATAGCAGTCAGTCTTACTACATCAAACAAAGCAGAGAAAGGATATGCTTAAGTGATCAGAATTAAACTTTCAGGATTTTATAAAAACATTTAAATTCCAAAGCAATTCAGATCTTGTTCTCTCCCTCCTATTTATAAATTAAATGATTTGAACTCAATCAAAAGAGCAATCAGCATTTTTTCAGAGGTTTAAAAACAAGATTGGGACAAAAGAAATTGCAAGTAGCTGTAAAAGTATATGCTTAACAAACCTTAAAGTCCAATGTCTGATCCTTTTATTGTTTGGATCTTATGTCACTTGTTCTTGCCACTAGTATGACTGCTCAGAAGACAGAACTTAGAAAATAGGTGGATAAAAAAACCTGAATGTCAGATCCTGATGCTGCTCAAGGACTTTTCTTAAGAGCCCAAAGGAAGCCTATGAATATAATTTTAATATTTGACACTAAATTATCACACATACATATATACACACATATATATGTTTCAATTTCTACAAAATTTTTTAATGCACAATGCCTCTTTCCAATTTCATAATCAGCCTGTGAGTGCAGTTAGGCAACTATTATGGTCATGGCCAAAAAATTTTTCACCAATATAGAGTCTTGTAAGTAATAATTGATCTCAGACCACAAACCCATTTGATGCTTCCTACTCAATTTTTAACCAAAGATACTGTGTGACCTTCTAAAAAGTAACCTATTTAGTCCCAAATTCTCTAGATTTACCTTAGTGTTTTGCAAACAATAATAAATTGTGAATGGCTTATACATAAATGCATAATTTGTTTAAAAAATGAAATACATGCATGTTTTAAAAGCTATCACTGCTTAAGCAATCACTAAGTTTAATATAGAGGAAAATCATGCAGTTATCAATCACACACACACACACACACACACACACACACACATATACCCACATTTTATGTATTTACTTAAAATAATGAGGTCCAGAGGCAAAAACATATTTTTGAATGAAGTACTGACTTCTGGCAGAATTTAAAAAAAAAATCTAAAATGCATTCCCTCCTCTGCTATTTTCATCCTACCTTGGATTTCTTTCTCCTTTGAGATAGAATACCTTAGTCTCCCAGTAGTTCAGGCTTCCCCCAAAATAACTCGTGCTTTTGCCTTAATTCTTTTATAACAGTATTATTACTCAGACAATAAATTATCATGTGTCAAGCAGTATAGCAAGCCCTGGACATAAAGAGATCAATAAAACAGTCCTACCCTTTAAGAATTTATTAGTCACTAGGTACGATCATACATGTACACATGACTGATTAAATAGAAGACAAAACACAAGTGTAATATTGATGGAAATGTGTAATTCTGTCTTAACCATCACAGCATTCATTCTCTTAATGCTTTGTCCTGTGGTGCCTGGGGGGGGGGGGGGAATGATGAAAGATTTCAGTAAAAGGACTGGAATTATTATTATTTTTTTAAAGATTTTATTTATTCATTTGACAGACAGAGGTCACAAGTAGGCAGAGAGGCAGGCAGAGAGAGAGGGGGACGCAGGCTCCCTGTCGAGCAGAGAGCCCGATGTGGGGCTCGATCCCAGGACTCTGGGATCATGACCTGAGCCAAAGGCAGAGGCTTTAACCCACTGAGCCACCCAGGTGCCCCATGGGACTGAAATTATTTTTATCCAAATTATTGATATTGACTTACCCTTAACAGAAGGCTTAGTGGAAAGGATGTATAAAGATGGTTTTGTTTATCTGAAGAGATAAATCAGGGTACCTGGGTGGCTCAGTGGGTTAAGCCTCTGCCTTCAGCTCAGGTCATGATCTCAGGGTCCTGGGCTCAAGCCCCACCTCGAGCCCTGCATCGGGCTCTCTGCTCAGTGGGGAACCTGCTTCCCCCTCTCTCTCTCTGCCTGCCTCTCTGCCTACTTTTGATCACGCTATCAAATAAATAAATAAAATCTTAAAAAGAAATAAATCTTACAAAATGAGGTTTCAAGTTTTATAGCAGTCCTGTCTTTTGGGGAGGAATTATTTCAGTACTCGTCACATCATATGGTAAAGTTGCATGTTTGTAGAATCCCTGAGATCTGTTTATAAATTTTTAGAACATACTTCTATAGGAAAGCACCTGATTCAATGAGGTCAGAGCAGTGGTGCTAAAAGCTCATTGTGCATAGAAGTATCTGGAATGCTTATCAATAAATATAGACATACTTGTCAGTTAACCATTTTCAAAGAAACTCAGGAATATGGGTTTATGATAAGCACTACAATAATTCCAACATGTGGTTCATTTTGAGGAAAACTGTATTGAATATCCAAAAAAAACAAATAAGTAAAAATTCTCAATCGTTCTAGTATTACATACATCTCCCAATAGTCTTTAGAACATTCAGCAAATTTCTCTGTTTAGTCATTCAAACATCTTTTATGTCAGAGCCAAAAATTATATCCTCAGAAACAAACTTATTTTATTTGGCCTAATTTTAAATTTCAAATCTCCTATTGAAACAAAATGATCCATGACCCTAATGATGGATTCCTAATTTCCTGGAAATTAGACTTGACAATCACATAAATATATCCAGTTCTACATGGAAAGTCTAATCAATACCAAAACAAGGACATTTTACATCAGGAAGTTCACCTCAATCTAGTGCAATTCCTGTCTTTTGATCAATTATTGATGGCCCTGGAAATCTTTTTTTTTTTTTTTTTTTTTTTTTTTTAACTGACAGACCCACTTGGATTGAATTCTTCAGGCCACCTTCAGGTTTTTCAGTGAATACATACCACAGTCTCATCCCACATATTATTTTGCCTAGTTTCATTCATTCATTCTTTGTCAATTAATGTTTTTCATCTTTTGTATACATTTAACACACACCAGTTTTCTATTGATAAGAAACTATATTTTAACCTCAAAGGGAAAAGAAAGAAAAAGAAATCCTTTACAAAGAGGTAGAAATTTCTTCACAATTATTTCCAAAAGTCAAACCAATAAAATGAGTACTTTGTTAGGAGAAACAGTATGCAGAGATAGTTGAATAGCTACTATTTTCCAAAATTACTTCCATTTTACTTTGACTTTCATGTGCATTTTAGGGAACAAAAATTCTCTCTATTTTGTATTAATTGTCACTTACAAAAGAAACTTTTATTGTTAGGATAACATTTTAAGATAAAAATTTTGCTCCTATTATCTTGCTAATGAGGCTAATATTTTGTTTGATTTTAAGAAGCAAGTAGAAATAATACTAAGTGGTATTTCAATAGGTAATCTTCTGAAATAAAAAATGACATAGAGAAAAAAATAGCATACAAAGACAAAATTTGAAGAGAAATGCTACCATTTTAAAAAAACTTCTTAGTGCAGCAAAATAATCCAATCTAATTATCCTAAGACTATTAAATTAGAAACAGAAGGCTTGGTTCCTAATATTAAGTTATGAAACCTTCATATGCTTCATTTTCTCTTCTGAAAATAGACTTCATAAAGTTTGTACTGCCCAAATTATGAAGTTGTAAGGAATACATCAAGTAAGCCACCATTTCATGAGCTTTATAAGGATATGTCACCTGCAGGGATTTTGAAAGCTTTAACTACCCAGGCCCCTCCCCTGGGGATTCCGATTTAGAGGGTCAAGGGTGTGACTCCCATATTTAAATATTAATGCAAGATCCAGGTGAGTTTTTGCCCTTAAGGCAGTTTAGAGAATAGTAACAAGATGTCTGGGATTTTTTTTTTTTACTGGGAAGTAGTAAGTGGCAAGCAGTTAAACGCAGGATTAAGATTTAGCCAGGGGGAAAAAAAAAAGCAAGAATTCTTTGGCATGGATTTAACAGTTTTCTATCAAAATGGTTCCAATCAGGTTTAAAGGAATCATTTCTGGACTCAGACAGTCCCTCATCTAGACATTGAGGTCCTTGGTTCCTCATTGCTAGCAAAACTACAACTGAAAGAGAGTGTCATAGCAGGTAGCCTGTGGGCCTCTGCTCTTGGTTTTAGCTGCACTTTTTCTGTGGTCAGTTCCTCTGTTGTATTGGCTGATTAACATTTTTTTTTCAATAATATCACCCCTGGGCCAAGGCATGTGTTTAGTAAATCCATAGAGAGATTGTCCAATATCTTTGAAGAACATTTGTATGGTTGGTGGAGAGTCTAAATCAAGTTACAAAACAAATGAGCAACACAAAGAGTGCTTGGGTTATTTAAGAGGTTTTTGCTTGCTAAGAGCTAGGCATTTTCCTCCAGTTTCAGAATATATTTCAAGGGAGAATTAGTAATTATTATCATCCTGAGCAAATTCAGCCAGAAAGATAACAAATAGGAAAGAATTGAAGAAACAAGAGGGAAGGGAATGTAGAACCTTCAAGATAGGTGACGTGGAGCTGGCAGCTGGCAGCTGAATAGTAGACCATCAGAGCAGCAAAGAGGCTGGGTAGAGAGAGAAAGGGAAATAGGGAGGGAGAGATTGATTGATTCAGATAAAATTCTGCACAGAAATACAGAAATACACATAGCACCAAACAAGGAAACATATGAAGATTGAAATGTATAGGATATGATGCGTATGCTGCAAAGAGAAAATGTGTTTCTGAGAAATTGTAGCAAAAGCCACAGAGCCTTCAAAGAATTATTGAATAAATTAAAACTTTTGAGACTGGGCTGCAATATTTTGTCATAAATACACAAGACATGCATGATCCCTTACTCTAGGATTTCAAAAGTTTAGAGATTTTAGAAAATGGATCTAAACCTTTGTAATACAGAGGAAAATAATTGGGGGTACAACAAACAATCAGCAGAGAAGTTATCATGGAACACTCACTGGAAATGCTGAAAGATCCTGAATGTAGAAAAATGGAAGAAATCATCAGAATGGAAGAGGTGTGGGTCACAGAAAGTGTTGATAACAAAACCTGGGGTCTTAACACTATGATAGAAGATTTAGGGCAGGAAGACAGGGTCTGGCATCTGAGAACACTGCCTCTAAGTTGGTAAGCTGGGCGCCCACACAGAGGATACATGGAGAAAAGGGATTTGGGAGCTGTTGTCTAGAGGAAGCTTTATTGGCTTTTCTAGGTTTCTACCACCATAATCTGTGGATCCACTGACTGGTTAAGATGCCAAGAACAAACGGAAATGGGATGTTAATGATCTTTAACTTACACTCTAGAGAGAACAGGATTGTTAAAGCTCACCTCATAATTGAATATGTCAACAATTAGTTGGGAAGTTTAACATCACTGCTTGGTAAATCTGCCCTTAGGTTTACACGTAACATGATTAAGCAGTTTCCAAATTATTCCCCTTTGCTTTAATTTGTAAATAAAAGGATAAGTAATATATGAATTAAAGATGCTTCAGTTCCAGCAACCACACAGCTATCTACCTACTGGGCTAGTGTCCACGGTGGGGCAGCTTGACTCCAACTAATTTTACCTATAATCCTGTAAATAAACCTAAACATACATGATTGTCAACATATAAAGATGTCAATGGTAAAATTCTGTTTTGAGATGTCCCTGAGTTTGAATTGTATTATTCATGTACAAGTATCTTCTATTTTTTGTGTGTGCGTTTCAGTAGCTGAGCACATTTAATCATGTAGCTTTCCATTTCAAGTTAATATTTGAACTACTGATAAAACCTATGTTTACTTAGAAACCTGTGTGAGACTGAAGAAAGTAACATGCACTCTTATGTTTAAATTCAACAACAGTGGGGTGCCTGGATGGCTCACTCAGTTAAGCCTTAGTCTCAGGGTCCTGGGATCAAGTGCCACAGTTGGGCTCCCTGCTGTTTCTCTTCCTTCTCCTACTTGTGCTCTCTCTCTGTCTCTCTCTTCGTCAAATAAATGAATAAATGAATAAAATAAATAAGTGTATAAATAAATAAATAAAATCTTTAATTCAACAACATAATAAAGATAATTTCCTACAGTTGAGTTCACATCGTGCCCACTACTCTAATTTTTTGTCTCTTGGTTCTTCAAATAATTTGGAACTGTCATATATTCTCATTGAAACCTTTATCTTTTTCCACATCTATTCACAGAAAACCACTCTGGTTCTTATTTTTTTGTAAATATTGACATGACTCTGCAAAATCTCTCTTCTTCCCAGAGTAATGCCACTTTTCTATCTTTTTGTTTGACTATATTGCAATGCATTTCCACAAGTATTTTGTCATTTCTCTCTCCTGTATTATTAATAAATATTTTCACCAGAGATTTTGTCTTTCTCCTAACAAACATTCTAAAGTTTTTCACATTACAACTTTAGTTTTGTTTTCCAATCTAATTATAGGGAGATAATTCTCCATGGATATCTCACTCACATTTTCTCATGTCTTGCAAGCCAAGGCATTGATTGACTTTGTTCTGGCCTATATTTTCAAGGATGTTTGTATAGCAAGTAGCTTTTTGGAAGAAAGAGATAGTGTCTCCCTCTGGAGCAAAGAGAAATTTTCTTTACTATGCAGTTTAATAACGGTAATGTCTCTTTCATGACAAAGGTCAAACAAGCTTATGGACTTTTATAAATAGGTTCCCTAAACTCTGAGTTATTTTCCTATATTTTAAACCCACTCCATGTGTGGGCATCTCACCTGGCACCTCACCTGGCTGTCTATGGGGACTGTAGCTCAGGACACTCACGCATGATACTCTGCTGCTACTGCTACTGCTGTGAGTAATATTTTTGTCTCTGACCCAGGAGTCTATGCCTTCTGCCAGCATCTATGAAACTGTGAAAAGTTAACATTATCTGCTTGCAGATAGAGTAAATTTTCAAGCCTTTCACCGTTCTTAACAAAAACATGCCTTTAAGATACTATCTCAAACCATTCTTTTTTTGACCATTCCAGTCACCAAAGAATAACCCATGTGCACTGCTTCCATTTCCTCATGAACCACTCATTCTTTACACAATGAAATCTAAAGTCTTCTCTCATACCATTACTGAAATTTCTTTCTTCAATCACAGAAAATTATCTTTTATTATTGAATTTCCTTTATTATTACTGAATACCATCTAATTTCCTTTTATTTTTCTAAGGCATTTGTTATCTTTTTTTTTTAAGATTTTATTTATTTATTGACAAGGAGAGAGAGAGAGAGAGCACAAACAGGGGGAGTAGCACAGGGAATGGGAGAAGCAGGCTCTCCACTAAGCAGGGAGCCTGATGTGGGTCTTGATCCCAGGACCCTGGGATCATGACCTGAGCTGAAGGCAGATGCTTAACAACTGAGCCACCCAGGCGCCCCAGGCATTTGTTATCTTAATCACAACCCTTTCTCCCCCCCAGAAGCTCTTCAGTTTTGATTCCCTTTAGACATCTGTCAGTTCCTTCTTAGTCACTATCAGAGACTCTCCTTCACTAACATCTCATGAAAGGTTGTACTTCATCTATTGCAGAACGAGACCAAAAAGCTGTTTTTGATCAGTTCTTTTCTGATAACTCATTAGTAGCTTAAACATTTTTGTCTAAAAACCATGCCACCAAATTTTCCTTTCTTAAAGTCTCACTTCTACATCTCTACACTCCTAATCACTTCTGTCTGAACATCCCTATCTCTAACCCCTCAAACTCAGCATATACAAGTCAAACATCTTTCAGCTTGAAACCAAACTTGTGTTTTCTGCAAAGGATGTTATTATTCACCTGGGTTCCCTAATTTAAAAACAAAACAAAACAAAAACCCAAAAACCTTTTTTTAAGAAAAATCTTTTATTCCTCTCCATATATATACTTGTTGTCTTGCTGATACCACTTTTTAGTTTTAATTGTCAATTTTATTTTTCCAGTTTTATTGATAAATAATTGATATGCGTCATACATCTCTGTATATTTTTAAGTCTATAGTATGAAGATTTGATTTACAGATATTATGAAATCATGGACACAACAGGTTCAGCTAACCACTGTCTTCTTGTATAGTTACAATAAAAAAGAAAAGAAAGAAGCAAAGAAAGAAAGGTAAAATAAATTCTCCTTGTGACTAGAACTCTTAGGATTTACTCTCAATAACTTTTCTATATTTAAACATCAGTGTTAGCTGTAGTCACCATGTTGTACATTGATCCTTCATTATTTTCTATGTGCTTTCTTGTTTATATTTTTTATTTCATTATAATAACTCGGGGCATATTAATCTCATTCTTGGCATGTTACATGTATTTCCTAACTGGAGATCCATTTCCTTCTATATGATGTATTATTAAGCCAGTGGTAACTTATTTTCCTAAAATACAACTCCAGTATTTTTCAAGTTCTAGCTCAAAAAAAAAAAAAATTCTTGCTTTTAGATGATAATCACTGAAAGTGAAAGGTCTCCACAATTATATAACAAGTTACTTCTCCATTTTCCTCTCTTAGCACTGCTCTAAATACATAAATTCATTCATTTCTTCAACAAATATTGATTACTATCTATATTTCAGGCACATTACTAGGACCCAGAAAGCCCAGATGAATATAACATATTGCCTGCACTCAAATACTAAGGAAAAATAAATATTCAGCAGGAAACATTACAGGGCTGTGTCATAAAAACATAATGTCAAATGATAAATACCATTTCCCATATACTTTCTCATGCTGTTTGTCTGGTACTTACCAGTACCTTTTTTTTTTTCTTCCCACTTACAAGTTTTACTTTTTTTTTATCTTCAATGCTTGGCTGTAGTTTTACTTCTGTATGAGTTTTCCCCCCATGACTTGAACTTTATTAATCTCTGTACCAATTAATATTAGTACTTTTCAATTTAAACTTAACATGACCTATTTCACTGTGTTATTAGTCTTTCTCTGTGACTTTAGTACTAATATGTTACAAGATTTTAAGTATCTTCAGATAAATATATTACTTAAGATGAGTATTCAACTCCTAGTAACAAAAAGTTTATTTTTCTTATTAAACAAAAAAAGTAGAAGTAAAGATTTCCTAGAGTAATCACTTCAAGATTAAATAAGCAGAGATGATTGTGATTTTTCTCATCTCTTCAGCTATGGGCTCAAGGTGGCTACCTCAACTGTAGCAAATATATTTTCCTTTTTGATTAACTATAGGAAGAAGGGTGGTGATAAAATTAGGAAAATAAAAAAGGTGAAGAGTAGAAATACCCAGAACATATAAACTTAAAAGGTACAGAGATATAAATAAACCCAATGGGCCCAAAGTATATCCAGTAACTAACTCTGACTATGAGGGAATCTAAAAAATAGGAATTGTAACCTGGACATGTTTCTACTCATTATTAAATTGCAGTCCTGTTAACAAGGAAAAGAGGAAAATGGACATTTGGTATATCATTAACAGGATGTGCCACAGTAAAAAAGACTATTTCTATCATTAGCTACTCATATTCACTCATTGATATTGAATGTAAGTCACTAGAAGTGTTTTCTGTATTTTCTCCCATTTGCTGATTTGTCTGTTTCAGTAGATATGCCTATAGTTTGCAATAATGATGGATCTTTATGACAAATTAATTTTCAACAAGTGAGAGAGAGAGAGAGAGCACTCTACTTATAAACAGACTACTGTTAAACTCTAACTTCTTTAGAAAGATGGGAAATGAGATTATGTTCACATGTACAGAATTACAATAACATGGAAAGCTGACAATTTTGATTTTAAACCTTCAGCCATAACTAAAGCATAACAAGACACAATTTTCATGTGTTAGAAAAATTTCACTGCTAGATGCACCAGTTCTGGAGACAGACTAGTGAAGAAGACATGAATGATTTCAGAAGTACATTTGTAATTTCTTGGATCTGGGGCCCTTTCTCCATTCAGGAAGACACTTTTTTTCTCTTTTTTTCTTTTTCTTCAATTGGTTTGAAAAATGTGAGCTTATAGTGGCAAGCAATCAGGATTAGCAACAACATCATGTGCCAGGAGATATAAAGCTTCTCAAGATAAAAAAAAAAAGACACAAACATTAAAAGACAACAAAATGTGCAAACACATAGAGAATTTCAGCAAAGTGAAAACTGAAAAGAATCCCCATACATGAAATACATAGTATCAAACTGAGTAATTTATTCAGTAATTCAGAAGACTGAACACTGCAGAAGAAAGGATGAGTGAATTTGATACGAGTCAATAGAAATTCTCAAACCATATCAAAGAGAGGAAATAATTACCAGTACAAAACAAACAGAGGTTCTCAGGTTTGTGGCACAATATGTTCTACAAAAGTATGGTTGAAATATTAGGGGGAAAATAAGGAGACAATAGAGAGAAGTCATATACTGGTGGAAAATTTTCCAGACCTGATGAAAGATACCAACCCACAGATGGAGGTAGTTCAAGAGCCTCCAATTAAAATAAATGTAAAGGAAACAATACTGAGAAATTATCAGAGTCAAGCTACTAAAACTATATAATGATAAAGGGAAAAAAGAAAAAACATGGAAAACAAACAGAAAAAAATGGCATTATATTTAGGAGAACCGTAACATTGATGGATGACTACTCATAAAAACAATAGAGGCCAGGGGACAAAAAAATTAACATTTTTAAGCTACTGAAAAATTTTGTAAAGTACTAAAGAAATGTCTTAAACTGTCACATTGAAATTGTCATTCAAAAACAAAGGCATAATAAAGATATTTGTAGACAAAAGGTAAAAAGTTTGTCACAAATTACAAGAAATATTAAAAGAACTTCAAGATACTGTCTCAAAAAGTTTAAATCTAAAATGCTAGTTATGCATTGTTAAGATTTATAAATTACAGATGTAAACTATATGATAGCAATATGAAAATTAAGAAACATAAATGGAATTATGCTCCTAAATATCTTACATTATTTATATGGTATCATACATTTATTTAAAATAAAGGAAGATATAAATAAATAAATAAATAAATAAGCCTAGATACATATTGTACTTCTAGAGAAATAACTAAAATCATAGAAGGATAGTTAAAAAGTCAATAGAATACAATGGAATACTAATATTCAGAAGAGTGCAAGAAATCTTACAACTATATTGAATGATAAATCAGACATAAATGAGTATATCCTATATGATTCCATCTGTGTAAAATCTGAGAATGGTGATAGTTAATCTAAGCTGGCAGATATCAAAAAGTACAGGCAAAAAAAAAAAGTACAGACAATAGCTGCCTGGGAGGCAGTGGAGGGTTGGCACTTATTTGTGATCAGAAAGGACAAGATGTAACATCTGGGGAAATGGAAATAATCCATATCTTAATTTGCATGGTGATTACATGAGTCCAAAATTGTAAAAAATCATCAAATTATACACTTAATATCTGTGATTTTATTATACATAACACCTATCTCAGAGATCTAAATAAAGATTTAGGTCTTTGCAATTCCTTCATCTGCTGTTAGAGGCTATATTACTTTCACATTACTGTTATAAAAATTTAGTAGCTTAAATTTTTTTCTCTTACTTTTTGGAAGGTCCTAAATCTAAAATTATCCACAGAGTTGTGTGCCTCCAGGAGACTTGAGGGAAGGACACATTTATTTGCCTTTCCCAGCTTCTACAGGCTCTCCTTATTTTGGCTCATGTCCTCTTCCTCCAATTTCAAAGCCATCACTCCAATGTCTATCTCCATCTTCACATCTCCTTTTTATGACTATTATCTTCTTGTCACTCTCTTAGAAAGGAGCATATTAATTAATATATTGGGTCTTACTAATAATCCCAGATAACCTCCCCATCTCAAAGTCTTTATTCAGTTCTGCAAAACCCCTTTTTACCATTCAAGGCTACATATTCACAGCTTCCAGTGATTAGGATGTGGACATCTTTGAAGTGAGGGTAGAGTTGAAGGAGAGAGGAGGTGGTATATGGCATCATTCTGTCTACCACAGAGGCCAAATGTTCAGACTAATTAAACAGAGATCCCAAGGGTAACTGACATCAACTGGGAAATGAAAACAGCTGTGCATAAATCAGAACCACAACAAAACTGGTTCAAATATTTGAAAGAGGAAAACTATCAGCAAAACTAAAATCTCAATCTTTGTATGAGATTCTCCCCCAGATGCTGAGAGAGGTATGCCTGGGTGCAGAAATCTCATGACATGGAATTTATGAAAAGCCATATAGTAATCTGTACTGCTATACTATGCTGTGATATAGTCACTATACTGTGAAAGCAGTATGGTCAATATTGCAAAAGCAATATGGTCATTTTTTAAAGGATAATTCCTCCTATGCATCTCAGTGGAATTACCTCTGTGCACCTTCCTGATAGTATTCCCTGAATCTAGTTTGGGCTCAATAAATATTTGACCCTGGTCTCAACAAAGAGAATAACTCTATGATATTGTTGCCAGTGAAAAGGATTCTTACTGATCAGTAGAAGACATGATGCTGTCCTGAGCTCCTACTTTACTACTAGAGGCTTGCCAGGTTAGAAGACATGGCAAATGAATAATATTTAGTCAAATGCCTAGGTATTGCAAAACCAGTGTTGAGTTACTGTGTACCTGAATTTATTACTTTAAAACCAGTTTGTTCTTTAATGGAAACTAACCCTTTCTTTCTACTTTTCTTGTCCTAATTCTATTTTTTGACTATGTTTACTAATTCTAGAGAGAGTACAGCCCAATTAATTATTAACTTCCAATGACTTTACAAACCCCCTGTTAAAGTTTATACTTTGCAAATCCCATTCTATTAACACTCGGAGTCTGTTAAAACAAGCAGAAAGCTTTCATGGTCACCATTTCAATTAAGCTAACCTGACCAATTTAGGGCTTACACAGTAGCTCCACAAATTAAGCTTTCTATTCCTATGGGTCTTTTACTGAGCTTATTTATTCAGCTTAGGTTTGTGAGAAGAGTTCTCCATCAACTAGCTCTTCTTTAAACCCATATGTTTCTTCGAGAATTTTATCTCAGAAGCCTTCATATACATAATTAGTTATTTTCTTTTCAGAAACACAAAGCATCTAGTCTTTTTTTTTTTGCTTTTAATACAATATATCACTGCCCTAGTTTTTGCAATGACAGATATTTAAATCAACTATTGATGGTTTACATCTATGTGCTCCCTAGAATTAGTGACATAAATATCCCCAAATTACTAGGGAACAGCTGTTTTAAAGAATATATTTTTCCTTCTCCATTTCTCTGTTCTTGGCTAACCAAGGATAAATGACTATGAAAATCGCATCTTATTTAATTAAACAGGTCACTAGTGCATTTAAACTGAGGACAATATTGGACTTAAGGGGTCACTTCTCTAACAGTCAATGAAAAACTAATTTCTTTTGCTGTTGTTTCAGGCTCATTATGATTCAGAAACTAATTATATTTGCCAGAACTTACATGTAAAATAATAGGAAGCTTAGAGTTTTCTTTCCTACTCCTGGAGAATACTTAGATCATTTTCTACTAAGAAGTAGTTTACAGTTTGAAGTTGAATTTTACAAACAATCCTGAGTTTCTTTTGCATAAAAGGAAGTGGCTTTCTTAAAGTATCCATGAAACTTTATGTAAATTTTGTAATCTTTTAGATGATTATGGAACTATAATATGACAGATGCTTTTAAAATCTCACTTAGACCATTGACTGTCATCCCCTGGATTCAACTTTTACCACTTCTAAATCAAATCAGACTGGTAGAACTAGTTCATATTTCAGAGATCTTCAACAGACATTCTGCATTCTACTGGGATAGTCCAGTCTGATGCCTGTAGCCCTCACACTCTTCTGACATAACTGTTTTTTTCTGTTTTTGCCACAATGGAATTAGAGAACAGTATACCAACCTAACACTGTCACGAACTTCCATAACCCAAATAGTTAAATTTAGACCTTCATTTGTCAAGCTAAAACTAAATAGCACCTTATTTTTTGACTTCTTCAAACTAGATCTTTTTATAGTCTTCTTGAGTTTACTCATTTTATAATTCACATATGCTACTTCATTTTGAGCTCCACATATCTGAAACACAAATCACCACCTCTTCTTCCAAATTAGCTCCTCCTTCTGAATTCTTAATTAGCTTTTGCTGTACAATCATCCTTTGTATACATAGGCTCAACCTTTTAGGAATATGGATACTGTATTCCTCCTAGTCCTACCCAATAGTCCAATCAGTATCTGTTTTATTAATTAAAGTTTTAAATGTGCCTTTATTTAGCATCCTCTATTTTATTCTCTCAGGCTATATTTTTAGGATCATGTTGCTTTGGGTGGGTGGTGAGGAAAATATTACCATAGTCTCTTAACTAATATGCATTTTTTGTCTTTTTTTTCCCTTTATTGTTCATTAATCTCCATAAGATTGGCTTTAATAGAGTACAGCTATGAACATATGTAGGGGATCCCTATAAAGTTTATCCTTGAGCCCTTTTGAACATATTGCTTATGTTTGAGGATTTTTCTAACTCTCAGTAGCAGTTTCCTTAAGCCTGAAAATTGCTTTTCCATTATCCTCTGCAGCTAGGGCAGAGGCCTGTGACTCAGAATCCACCAATTATAGTTACTGGTATGAAATTTTGATTTGTGAGTAAGAGAAGTAGGGCTCAGATATCAGGCATATTTCTGTTAAGAGAGTACTGGAGACACTTGGGCTTGGAGGCATCAGTGACTATGCGGGAGCTTTCCTGAGATAGAACTGGCACATAGGTATGAAAAGCAATGGTAGCAATTAGGTTGACATCTTGGTCCAAAAAATGTAACCATGCTACAACTTTACTACTAGTAGTTTCCCCACAGACCTCTTCTGCAGCAAGATTTTGGTTTGTTCCTGGAGGCCAATTCAGAGGTTCATCATTTAGCCCCTAAACAATTTTCTGAGCTACACAATATATTTTTATAATTACCTTCCCAGGAAAACAAAGCAGAAATCTATTGCAGTCTATAAGTAGGAATTCAGACGAATATATGTATAATTCCTTGCTTTAAATCTTTTACATCTCTATGTATTTTTAAACAATGTTCAAACAGCTAATATTTCCCAGTTTCGGCCTCAAAAATCTCATTTAGGCAACTGATCTTTCTGTTCCTCTGTAGTAATCACACACACCAGCCAAAATGTTCTATTCACAGTTCCTTGAAATGACTCTCACCTATTTTTGAATATTTTTCTGTTTGTTTGCCATTCTTCCTGCATTTCCTCAAAAATCCAGACTTGTCTCTTTCAAAGACCAAGTGAAGTCTCACCTTTTCTGAGAAGGTGTATCTGATAAATGCAAACTAAAGTCTTATTTAGCATGTTCTTGTTAGTGCTTACTTCTACGGTATATATTTGTATCATTGCTCCAACTACCACTTTAAAAAATTACTGAGAGATTATTTTATCTATTCATTCTGGTAGACTACTCTTTCTCTCCTACCAACAGA
Organism: Mellivora capensis; assembly: GCA_004024625.1. NCBI lineage: Eukaryota > Metazoa > Chordata > Mammalia > Carnivora > Mustelidae > Mellivora > Mellivora capensis. Next base: position 71,474 of record PISX010009471.1, read on the forward strand.
ACATAGCCATGTGTTCTGTAAATATTTCCCACAAGATAAATTGGGTAATCCCTCACCCCTAGTGAGGTCCAGTTGCAGAATATATTTGCACAACACACAACTGCTCAGCCCTCTGAAAACGAGTTATTCAAACAGTGCTTAAATTATTACTTAGGTAAGATGCTACTCATTAATGCTAATTTATGGCCAGAAAATGGTCAGTATAACATAGAATTTGACTTATCATTACTCTGAATTCCTGACCAGTCAATTTATGTTTGTTATGATTTGGCAATATTTTCTCTCAAACAATCTCAGTGACCTAACATAGTAAATGTTTTTTTCTCAATTATATATTATTCATTGCAGGTAGCCAGAATTTTCCTCAATGTAGTAAATGGATCTATAACTCCTTTTTTTGTGTGATTTTTTTTTAACACTTGGTCATGAAGGCAGGGAAATACAGAAATGGAAGAGACATAGCAACACTAAACTGTTTTGGGCCAAAAGTGTCATATGCCACTTATATGCACAGTCCATTGGCCATGGCCAATCTGATGGTTCTAACATCATAAGAGGTAAGAAATGTTCAACAACACATGGAATTCTGATGGGAACTATTTCTTTATGCCATGTAGTCTTAAATTAATCTGATGAATTTTAAGCCTATCTATAATTTGAGTAATACTGCAAACTAACTTCCCATTAATTCCAAGAAAGATTAGTCTTGTTCCCTTTTCTAGCTCCTTACTTCTCCCATAAAAACATGCTTCTTTTTACTTTATTTCATATTTTACTTTTGCTTGCTATGAATTATCTGCCTTCCACTCATGGTTTATTTAAATCTGAAATGTACTTAACCTCCAAGTCAATTTTCTTACATGTGGGAAGCACCCCAGATACTTTGAAACTCGTTAGTGTTCCTTTTCCAAATTTCTGTAGCACTTAAGTCACAAAGTTTAAAACTAAATTATCTTCCCATTACATATAAATACTATGTATAGGACATTCTGTTTATCCTAAAATATAAAAATATGGTTATAAGCAATATTATGTAGATGGCCAGATCAATAGAGAAATGGGCAAAAGAGTCAGACATAAGGAAATCAAATTATGAATTTTATTAGTTGTAAAGCTACTACTGGAAGCTTGCTGACACAAGCAGACTGACACTCCCTTCCACAGTCTGACACTTCCCACCCCCTTTACTCAATATTCCTACTCAGGAGCAGGCAGAGCTCAACAAATATAGATCTTTATTCCGTTCACAGGAAGACTTTCATTCAGGGCAAAAGAGAAGAAGGAGACTATCTTGAGAGCAGCCTTCTCCAAGAAAGAGAAAACTATAAAGGGGTTGAGCCACACAGGTTCATTTCTTCTCTATATATACACCAATTAAACAGATAAATCACTTTTGCTCTCAGGGTGAGGATTCACTAAAAGGCTTTGGAAAAAAGAACTGAAGAGCACCTTCAACCTTTACTCCAAGGGATAAGAAATTTCCCCCCCTTCAGAGAAACACGAGGGTGAAGCATGAACATTTCTTCTGTCAATAGAAAGCATCATGTTAGGGCAGAACTGGAGTTCCTCTATGAAGAAGATTTGAGGAGTGTACATTGCCCAATCATTGCTGTAGAAATGGGGAAATAAAATCCGTGCTTAAGCAGCAAAACTTTGTTGGTATATTTTCTCTGGGTTGGTAAGTTCTTGTCTTATTCCTACTATGTATATATATCTAGCAACAAAAATTATATGCTGCATGTGTTGGACACTCAGTAAATGGATTTTGAATGAAAGGGAGTAGCGGGCAACTTGTGAGGGTTTTCAATTTGGGACTTAAGAATTAGAATTTTATAGAGATGTGTGCAAATTTTCAAGCAGGATCTGACATGAATACAATGCCATTTAAAGAAGATTAATCAGGCAATGTTTTATACAATGAATTGCATTACCAAGAGTCTTGAGGGAGGGAGTTCAATTAGCAGATAATTGCAGTAGCCTTAGGATGATTAGATGGTAACTTTGATTAAGAAGAGGGTGGATCTGGGAGAGAGTAAAGGACAGTTATATAAAACCCCACAGAAGAAAACTGGCAAGACTTGATAAATGACTAGAAAAGAGAGTGTGTGGGGGAAATAAGACAAAAAAAAAAAAAAAACAACAACAAAAAACAGGTCAACTGATTCATCATTAATTGAACACTTATCCCGACATAGGACCTTTGGAGGAGTAAATACAAATATGTGACATAAGTTATTGTTCTTTCAGTGAAATTATGCTATTCATAGGGGAAAAAAATCATGGAAAACAAAGATGTAAGAGATAGATTCTAGGGGTAACAAGTGCAGAGATAGTAGCTAGAAATGTGAAAACAAGTGCAGGCAAAACACATTTTGCAACTGAGAGATCAAAAAAGGAAAATGAATCATTAGAGCTACTTCATTTACAAGGGAGATGGTCACAGATTTTTGTGTTGCTTTGAGTCTTATGATATTTTCTGAAAACATATATCAACAAATATGTGTCAATTTTATTTTTGAAATTTGTTTCAGTCACTCAAATTCTTGTACAAATGTGACTATAAAGTAATGATATTAATAAATACATGACCCTTTCATAACGTAACTATCGTATTTATATTTTTAAGTCCAAGATAACAACTAAGCAAGTATGAATATGTGTATAGAATATAAAATTTGCAAAAATGTAAAGAAAAATATTTCAATAAAGAGGTGTTAAACTCAAGCTAGATAAAATACAGAGAGATGAGATACACTGGCAGTAACAGGGAGATAGCATTTTAAAAAAAACTGGAAACAAATGGAATGCTTAATCAAATTCACTTTCATGTTAAAAATTCATAAAGGAATGTAAAGAAGCACTTTACTCTCATTATTTAATGGTATATATAATGATACATAAAGGTATATTTTCTGATGCAATCTGATAGCACTCAATGTGTCTAAAATTGGAAACTTCATAATCACATGATCATGTTTTGTTTTTTATTTTCAGTTTAGAAATGGACTGGAATGCAATCTGAGTATTTTTTTTAATTTAAAAGCTAAATGAAGGGGTTATTACAGCCCAGTCTGCACCTTAAAAAGTGTCCACGTTGCAACAGAATACACATTCTTCTCTAGTGCACATGGAACATTCTCCAGAATAGACCACATCCAGGGTCATAAATCAGGTCTCAACCAGTATCAAAAGATTGGGATCATTCCTTGCATATTTTCAGACCACAATGCTCTGAAGCTAGAACTCAATCACAAGAGAAAATTTGGAAAGAACCCAAATACATGGAGGCTAAACAGCATCCTTCTAAAGAATGAAAGGGTCAACCAGGAAATTAAAGAAGAATTGAAAAAATTCATGGAAACAAATGATAATGAAAACACAACGGTTCAAAATCTGTGGGACACAGCAAAGGCAGGCCTGAGAGGAAAATATATAGCTGTACAAGCCTTTCTCAAGAAACAAGAAAGATCTCAAATACACAACTTAACCCCACACGTAATGGAGCTGGAGAAAGAACAAGAAAGAAAGCCTAAACCCAGCAGGAGAAGAGAAATCATAAAGATCAGGGCAGAAATCAATGAAATAGAAACAACAAAAAAAAAAATAGAACAAATCAATGAAACTAGGAGCTGGTTCTTTGAAAGAATTAATAAGATTGATAAACCCCTGGCCAGACTTATCAAAAAGAAAAGAGAAAGGACCCAAATAAACAAAATCATGAATGAAAGAGAAGAAATCACAACCAACACCAAAGAAATACAAACAATTATAAGAACATATTATAAGCAACTCTACACCAGCAAATTTGACAATCTGGAAGAAATGGATGCATTCGTAGAGACATAAAAACTACCACAACTGAGCCAGGAGGAAAGAGAAAACATGAACAGACCCATAACCAGCAAGGAGATTGAAACAGTCATCAAAAATTTCCAGACAAACAAAAGCCCAGGGCCAGATGGCTTCCCAGGGGAATTCTACCAAACATTTAAAGAAGAATTAATTCCTATTCTCCTGAAACTGTTCCAAAAAATAGAAATGGAAGGAAAACTTCCAAACTCATTTTATGAGGCCAGCATCACCTTGATCCCAAAACCAGACAAGGATCCCACCAAAAAAGAGAATTACAG